>CM059796.1:34592500-34805000 GCA_030435695.1 Brachymystax lenok tsinlingensis
TCAAACTAGACACTCTAATGTACTTGTCCTCTTGCCCAGTAGTGCACCGGGGCCTCCCACTCCTCTTTCTATTCTGGTTAGAGCCAGTTTGCGCTGTTCTGTTTAAGGGAGTAGTACACAGCGTTGTACGAGATCTTCAGTTTCTTGGCAATTTCTCGCATGGAATAGCCTTCATTTCTCAGAACAAGAATAGACTGATGAGTTTCAGAAGAAAGGTCTTTGTTTCTGGCCATTTGGAGCTTGAAATCGAATCCACAAATGCTGATGCTCCAGATACGCAACTAGTCTAAAGAAGGCCAGTTTTATTGCTTCTTTAATCAGAAACAACAGTTTTTAGCTGTGCTAACATATTTGCAAAATGGTTTTCGAATGATCAATTAGCATTTAAAAATTATAAACTTGGATTAGCTAAAACAACGTGCCATAGGAACACAGGAGTGATGGTTGCTGATAACGGGCCTCTGTACGCATATTTAGATATTCCGTAAAAAATCTGCAGTTTCCAGCTACAATAGTCATTTACAACATTAACAATGTCTACACTGTATTTATGATCAATTTTATGTTATTTTAATAGACAAAACAATTGCTTTTCTTTCAAAAACAAGGATGTTTGTAAGTGACCCCAGACTTTTGAACGGTAGTGTAAATATATATATATATATATGTATATATATAACGATATAGTATAAGAGTAAAGTATTCATAACCGTAGAGTATACATAATAGTATAGTATAAAAGTATAGTATACTTAACAATAGAGTATAAATCTCATTATAGTATACATAACAGTATAGTATAACAGTAGAGTGAACATAAGTGGTTAGAAGCCCAAAGGCTTACTGAAAACCACCACAAAAAAAGAGTACAAATATAAAAAGGTTTGTTAAAAAACAGATAACAAAACCTACTAATTATGAATGTATAACTAAATTGATCCGTAATCACCCCAAAAATATACATAATTGTCACCGATGTGTACCTCAGGAAAGGTTTGTTCATTGGTTGTCGGTAATATTTACCTTTATCAATCAGCATGAGGATTTGTTTATTTAATAACTCAGCGGGAAACTGTTCACAGATATTAGGTTTTACAGGGGGCAATTAAGTTCTGCATTGGATAAATACACACTCTCTCTCTCTCTCTCTATCTTTAACTCTCTCTATCTTTAACTCTCTCTCTCCCCCACCTCAGTATAGTTTACATAACATGATAGTATAACAATAGGGAATTCATAACAGTAGAGTATATATAAAAGTAGAGTATACATAATAGTAGAGTACAAATAACATTATAGTATAACAGTGGGGAATTCATAACAGTAGAGTACACATAACAGTGGAGCATATATAAAAGTAGAGTATACATAACAGTAGAGTACAAATAACATTATAGTATAACAGTACAGAATGCACAACAGTAGAGTACACATAACAGTGGAGCATATATAAAAGTAGAGTATACATAACAGTAGAGTACAAATAACATTATAGTATAACAGTACAGAATGCACAACAGTATAGTATATATAACAGTAGAGTATACATAACAGTATAGTATAACAGCAGAGTATAACAGTAGAGAATACATTATAGTATGATATAACGGTAGAATATTCATAAGAGTAAAGTACAACAGAATAGTTTTTTAATTTATATTTTATTTCAATTGGCAAGTAAGTTTAGAACAAATGTTTATTTTCAATGACGGCCAGCAGGAACAGGTTTCACCCAGTTGTTCAATGTATTTGTTCTATATTTATAGACGTGTCATTCATTATATTAAAAAAGCAAGAAGGACCAAGGCACTCTTCATATAATTAATAAAAATGCCTTTATTGGTATGGCACGTTCAATAGAAATTAAGTTTTTAAAAACCGACGCGTTTCGGCTGCATGGCCTTCGTCAGTGTCACGTCCAGGCCTGAGAAGACAGGCTGGTGTGTTTAGTTTTGGTTTTGGTGTAGGGTTTTTTGATGTTCTAGGTGTTATATTTCTATGTTGGAGTAATGGTTCCCAATTAGAGGCAGCTGTGTGTCGTTATGTCTAATTGGGAACCATATATATGTTTGGGGTTTTCGTATAGGTTTTTTGTGGGTTATTGTTTTGAGCATAGCGTCTTTGTGTGTATTAGTCTATGTTATATGTTGCGATCTTCGTTCTGTTTACTGTTTTGCCCAGTTACGTGAGTTACGGTTCATAATAAAAGCATGTATACTGGATGCCTCGCTGCGCCTTGGTCTGTCCCTTCAGAAGATCGTGACAGTCAGGGAGTACAAAGAAATAATACAATGTCCTCTTTTAAAACAGCTTTTCCAATTAGCCCTAATTTGAAGAGGGAGTGGTTACAAAATTGATAGGACACACCTAGTAAGCAATACCATACACATTGAATAGTGAAATACTGTTAGAGTATACATAATAGTATAGTATAAAAGTATAGTATACTTAACAATAGAGTATAAATCTCATTATAGTATACATAACAGTATAGTATAACAGTAGAGTGAACATAAGTGGTTAGAAGCCCAAAGGCTTACTGAAAACCACCACAAAAAAAGAGTACAAATATAAAAAGGTTTGTTAAAAAACAGATAACAAAACCTACTAATTATGAATGTATAACTAAATTGATCCGTAATCACCCCAAAAATATACATAATTGTCACCGATGTGTACCTCAGGAAAGGTTTGTTCATTGGTTGTCGGTAATATTTACCTTTATCAATCAGCATGAGGATTTGTTTATTTAATAAGTTCACAGATATTAGGTTTTACAGGGGGCAATTAAGTTCTATATTCATGGACGTGACCCAGTTGATCATTATATTAGTTCTATATTCATGGACGTGACCCAGTTGATCGTTATATTAGTTCTATATTCATGGACGTGACCCAGTTGATCATTATATTAGTTCTATATTCATGGACGTGACCCAGTCATTCATTATATTAGTTCTATATTCATGGACGTGACCCAGTCGTTCATTATATTAGTTCTATATTTATGGACGTGGCCCAGTCGTTCATTTTATTAGTTCTATATTTATGGACGTGACCCAGTCGTTCATTATATTAGTTCTATATTCATGGACGTGACCCAGTCATTCATTATATTAGTTCTATATTCATGGACGTGACCCAGTCGTTCATTATATTAGTTCTATATTTATGGACGTGGCCCAGTCGTTCATTTTATTAGTTCTATATTCATGGACGTGACCCAGTCGTTCATTATATTAGTTCTATATTTATGGACGTGGCCCAGTCGTTCATTTTATTAGTTCTATATTCATGGTACGTGACCAATTCGATCAGTGACATAGTCCTAAAAGAAAATGATGTCCAGTTGCCTTCTCGTCAACACTGGCTGTTCATTACCAGAAGAACACATCAGTGTTAGGCTAGATAGTTTGTTACTATGACAACTGAATTTAAAAAATAAAATAAAGATGTCAGTTGCTGAAAACAGCTGAAACTAGAAACAGGGATTTGAGCCACTTGCAACAGACGAGAGAAATTAATGTTCATCGCTCACCACGTTAGATCATCAGATGTGCTTAAAAATGTATATCACTCAGCAAAAACAATTCAATGCTAGGTAGCTAGCTACGTTTTTTCCTCGGTTTGTGTGGTGTTGTTTTTAGTTTTCTGTAACCTTGTAGCAAGTGCAGTCTGCAAGTGTAGGTGCTTATTGGCCCCGATAACTTTTCCAAATGTTCCGTTTTAATGTCCATTCTAGAAACAAGTATTCAACAATACTGTGGTATAAACAAATAAACAGTATTGTAGTTGAGGTTTTGGAGCACATACAGGCCTAGTGAAATGTACAAAACACTGTTGAAAACAAAGGGGAGTATGTACCTGGCTTACCGTACAGATTATGAATGTATAACTATGTATAGATTACCTAGACAAAGGTGGGAGTTTTTTTGCTTTAAATCACTACTGATTCACTGTATGTTTGTTTGTTGTCTACCATTGAGAATTGGCTTGAAAATAATCAACATTCAACATTTTCTTTGTTTTGTTTTCAGAAGAGCTGATGATGTCATCATCTAAAGAATGTGTTACTGTAGGAGGGAATGAGATGATAGGGAGAGAGAGAGAGGGAGAGAGAGAGAGGGAGAGATGGGGATAGAGAGAGAAAGAGAGTGAGAGAGAGAGAGAGAGAGAGAGAGAGAGAGAGAGAGAGAGAGAGAGAGAGAGAGAGAGAGAGAGAGAGAGAGAGAGAGAGAGAGAGAGAGAGAGATGGGGATAGAGAGAGAGAGAGAGGAGAGAGAGAGAGAGAGAGAGAGAGAGAGAGAGAGAGAGAGAGAGAGAGAGAGAGAGAGAGAGAGAGAGGAGAGAGAGAGAGAGAGAGAGAGAGAGAGAGAGAGAGAGAGAGAGAGAGAGAGAGAGAGAGAGAGAGAGAGAGAGAGAGAGAGAGAGAGAGAGAGAGAGAGAGAGAGAGAGAGAGAGAGAGAGAGAGAGAGAGAGAGAGAGAGAGAGAGAGAGAGAGAGAGAGAGAGAGAGAGAGAGAGAGAGAGAGAGAGAGAGAGAGAGAGAGAGAGAGAGAGAGAGAGAGAGAGAGAGAGAGAGGGAGAGATGGGGATAGAGAGAGAAAGAGAGGGAGAGAGAGCGAGAGAGAGAGAGAGAGAGAGAGAGAGAGAGAGAGAGAGAGAGAGAGAGAGAGAGAGATGGGGATAGAGAGAGAGAGAGAGAGAGAGAGAGAGAGAGAGAGAGAGAGAGAGAGAGAGAGAGAGAGAGAGAGAGAGAGAGAGGGAGAGATGGGGATAGAGAGAGAGAGAGAGAGAGAGAGAGAGAGAGAGAGAGAGAGAGAGAGAGAGAGAGAGAGAGAGAGAGAGAGAGAGAGAGAGAGAGAGAGAGAGAGAGAAAGAAAGAAAGATACAAGTTTTCCACTTGATAGCAATAACCTCAGTGTCTCCCCGGGCTGTCAGACAGACAGAGGTTGTGATCGTTTCACAGTTGGTTGTGTTTTTGCTTCTCTCGCATTAGTTGCTCCAGTGGAGGGCATGGTCAGGGGGACTAAGCACAATCCCTCAGAGAGGAAAGCTTCTCCACATAGCAAAGGATGAAGTTGACATTCTACTGTCAGTTTCATGTTCGCGACGTGTATTCTGACCTTGAACTGAAGCGTGGACGAAACCCCAAAGCCAGCAAGGTAGGTGTTGGGAGATCAAAGAAATGAAGGTGCGGTGTGTCTACAGATATGCCTTTTTCTGACCTTGAATTAATACCCTCACAAAATCCACCACCACGCAAGGAAACCATGAATAAGGTTGAGTGGTTTCAAGTGAAAAAAAGCATTTATTTTTTTATATTTTGTGGCACGAAACTGAAAAGCATATCAACATGACAGGTAAGCCTATTTTATGCCCCTTTCTCACAGTGTAGAAAAGCTGCACCATTATCTAAAATGTTAATTGTATAGTCGTATAAACTGTAAGGACTACATTTTGGGTACCCAAGGCAAATTGAACGACAAGGCAAAGAGTTGAAACCAAATGAAACACTCTCTAGAATGCTCTAATCACATATCCCGACTTCTGTTGATTCAATTAAGAAGTAACACAAGAAATGTACATTACAAAAACGAGGCTATATACATGGGGGCACCGGTACCAAGTCAATGTAGGCTACATTACTTCCTATATGAACTGAACTGAATTTGGAAAAGTTCAGAATGAATGAAACCACATTTTTTGGTATGTGTAAAGGCTCTATTTGTCCATGAAGAAGGATTCATAACTATTCCCTAAACACAAATATGTGTAAAATCTGAAAGTTTTAAAATCTACCCAAGGGTTCTAAAACCGACAAATATGCATATTTTTGTGGCTGTCTTTGTATATACTGAACGCTAAATTCAAGTCTTGTGCCAATCAAATTACTGTAATATAAAATGTACATCATATTGCTTTAGAGACATTAATAGAAAAAATAATTGAAAACAAAAACAACTCCCCGATCAGATTGGTAGTCCAGCCAGTGGGTGTGTTTTCTGGGGTTGAATTAAATTTATTCAGAGCGTTCAAGAGAACCAAACCCGCAAACCTCGTTACGCACCTGCACAACGTAAGTCTGAATACCAACTACTGAGAAGGGGGTAGGAAAAGTCTGTCTGTCTGTGTGTGTGTGTGTGTGTGTGTGTGTGTGTGTGTGTGTGTGTGTGTGTGTGTGTGTGTGTGTGTGTGTGTGTGTGTGTGTGTGTGTGTGTGTGTGCGTGCGTGTGTGTGTGCGTGTGCGTGTGTGTGCGTGTGTAAATGTACAGTTGAAGTCGGAAGTTTACATACACTTAGGTTGGAGTCATTAAAACTCATTTTTCAACCACTCCACACATTTCTTGGTAACAAACTGTAGTTTTGGCAAGTCGGTTAGGACATCTACTTTGTGCATGACACAAGTCATTTTTCCAACAATTCTTTAAAGACAGATTATTTCACTTATAATTCACTGTATCACAATTTCAGTGGGTCAGAAGTTTACATACACTAAGTTGACTGTGCCTTGAAACAGCTTGGAAAATTCCAGAAAATTATGTCATGGCTTTAGAAGCTTTTGATAGGCTAATTGACATCATTTGAGTCAATTGGATGTGTACCTGTTGTTATATTGTATTCAAGGCCTACCTTCAAACTCAGTGCCTTTTTGCTTGACAACATGAGAAAATCAAATGAAATCAGCCAAAAATTGAAGACCTCCACAAGTCTGGTTCATTCTATGGGAGCAATTTCCAAACGCCTGAAGGTACCACGTTCATCTGTACAAACAATAGTACTCAAGTATAAACACCATGGGACCAAGCAGCCATCATACCGCTCAGGAAGGAGACGCGTTCTGTCTCCTAGAGATGAACGTACTTTGGTGCGAAAAGTGCAAATCAATACCAGAACAACAGCAAAGGACCTTGTGAAGATGCTGGAGGAAACAGGTACAAAAGTATCTATATCCACAGTAAAACGAGTCCTATATCAACATAACCTGAAAGGCCGCTCAGCAAGGAAGAAGCCACTGCTCCAAAAGCGCCATAAAAAAGCCAGACTACGGTTTGCAACTGCACATGGGGACAAAGATCGTACTTTTTTTTTTTTTTATGTCCTCTGGTGTTATGAAACAAAATTAGGACTGTTTGGCCATAATGATCATCGTTATGTTTGGAGGAAAAAGGGGGAGGCTTGCAAGCCGAAGAACAAAATGGCAAAATGGCTTAAGGACAACAAAGTCAAGGTATTGGAGTGGCCATCACAAAGCCCTGACCTCAATCTCATAGAGAATTTGTGGGCAGAAGTAAAAAAAAGTGTGCGAGCAAGGAGGCCTACAAACCTGACTCAGTTACACCAGCTCTGTCAGGAGGAATGGGCCAAAATTCACCCAACTTACTGTGGGAAGTTTGTGGAAGGCTACCCGAAACGTTTGACCCAAGTTAAACAATGTAAAGGCAATGCTACCAAATACTAATTGAGTGTATGAAAACTTCTCACCCAATGGGAGTGTGATGAAAGAAATAAAAGCTGAAATAAATCATTCTCTCTACTATTATTCTGACATTTCACACTCTGAAAATAAAGTGGTCATCCTAACTGACCTAAAGACAGGTAATCTTTACTAGGATTAAATGTCAGGAATTGTAAAAAAAAAAAAACTGAGTTTAAATGTATTTGGCGAAGGTGTATGTAAACTTCCAACTTCAACTGTGTGTGTGTGTGTGTGTGTGTGTGTGTGTGTGTGTGTGTGTGTGTGTGTGTGTGTGTGTGTGTGTGTGTGTGTGTGCGTGTGTGTGTGTCTATCCCCATTATGTCTGTTCGTTTTGTTTTTTAGAAAAGCTTCCGGGCTAACCATCAAACAGAGGCAACGTGTGAGTTTTTTAACAATGTTACTGCCAACGAGGGATGGTTTGTCAGATCTTCTATGTTGTTATCCACAGGAAGGGAGGGAGGGAGGGAGGGAGGGAGGGAGGAAGGAATAGCTATGGATACTTTGGATCAGAATGTGTGACACGTTGAGAGAAGAGGAAGAGAAGATAAGAGAAATCCCATGTAAGGAAGCTTATTTGATCAGATAATGATTAAAAACAGATTCCAAACACCACACCAATGTGCCAAAAGCAGAGTTCTAGAATCCCATCGCCAACACAACCCAAGGCACATGTAAGTACAATCAACATCTTATTATTTTCCCCCATTCAGAATTACAAAGTGGCCAGATCTTACAAAGTATTCGTTGGTTCGTACTACCATTTAATAAAATGTGTTTGAGAGTGAAGAGAAAAAAAAAAGAGACAAACTGGTTGAATCAACGTTGTTTAAACGTTACAGTCATTTGTGAACGTATTGCGACATGGGCTCTACGTGGAAAATACATTTGACTTGCAAAAAGTAATCAACAGTTGTTTTGAGGGTACATTTTCAACCACAGGATTAGGTCATCATGGCAACCAATTTTCAACATAGACAAACCTTGCATAAATTATGAATTCGTACCTTTGAAAAAATGACTGATTATCCACTATTAGAATAATTAGGATAGGCTGGGCAATGCCTCCAACTGGAGAGTTTATCCATCTGCAGCACCTCCTATTGGAGAGTTGAATCATCTGCAGCGCCTCCTACTGGAGAGTTGATCTATCTACAACACCTCCTACTGGAGAGTTGATCTATCTACAACACCTCCTACTGGACAGTTGATCTATCTACAGCACCTCCTACTGGACAGTTGATCTATCTACAGCACCTCCTACTGGAGAGTGGATCCATCTACAGCACCTCCTACTGGAGAGATGATCTATCTACAGAACCTCCTACTGGAGAGTTGATCTATCTACAGCACCTCTTACTGGAGAGTTGATCTATCTACAGAACCTCCTACTGGAGAGTGGATCTATCTACAGAACCTCCTACTGGAGAGATGATCTATCTACAGCACCTCCTACTGGAGAGTTGATCTATCTACAGCACCTCTTACTGGAGAGTTGATCTATCTACAGAACCTCCTACTGGAGAGTGGATCTATCTACAGAACCTCCTACTGGAGAGATGATCTATCTACAGAACCTCCTACTGGAGAGTTGATCTCTCTACAGCACTTCCTACTGGAGAGTTGATCTATCTACAGCACCTCCTACTGGAGAGTTGATCTATCTACAGCTGATATTTTGTCTCCCGTCTGGGTTTTAACCTAGTCCTGCTTAACGTATTTGTCACTGACTGCTACCAATGTGCGAATGATTATTGAGAGATGTCTTAATAACTAAATAGATTCACTGATGCTATCGAAGTCATTCCAAAGGGAAGGTTTAACAGAGACAGTGAAACTCTATAAGTCATATATCATCAATTATAATAGTTCTATATAGCATTTGTGAAGTCATAAACTGCTATGGTTTCAATTCAACCCAGGGTTAAACAAAACATAGACAATATATATAGACCTAGGGTTAAACAAAACATAGACAATACATATAGACCTAGGGTTTCAAGCTTTGGTCGATTTCAAATGCAATCTTCAAGTTAATAATTCACACGTTGCAGTCACGTCTCCATTTCAACAAAAAAAAACAAAGTTAAATAATAGGACAAGAATCAAATCAAGCTTTATTTAAACATAGATTTATGTGATTTAGTCCGATTCTTTTACCCTTGTTTATGTTTTTGTTATTCACCCGATGTTCGCGGGTCTGATGGACCCACCACATTATTGGGTTTTTAAAACAATACAGCCCTAACAATTTATGTACAAATACTTAATATTTAGATGTTGACTTATATCAATTACAAGCAATATAGACAGCATACATGGTTAATATTTGCCATTAACCTCCGCTAGATCACTTTATTTATGTGATTTTTGTAAACAAAAATTTATTGTAATCAAGACATGGGTGGATTATTAAATCATGTTTATCTTGAACACATATAAATGAAACAAGGTTTTCATCACTATTGATGTTTAATGCTTTGAACTGAACAAATTGGATGGACACATTTTACACACAGTATTTTATGTAAATGATAAATGAGTCCCTTGGAACACAAATTAAGGCCGGTCTACACACCACATCAGGGACAGTTTTACTATGTGTGTCTGTTGCACTTGATGCAAATGTATTTATTGCACTTGATCCTGTCCTTTTTGGGTCCACACACATCGCAGCGCTTCTTCTTGTTGCTACCGGCTGCAGTCTAGAATCATGAAAACGCTTAGTTCAGGAATTTTACTAACATCTCACTCACATATATAGTTACAGCAGGCCAAGGTAGGAGAGTCAGACACACACACATGCAACATCACTCACACTTACTTCCAGTATTGGAGTTGTTGGTTCTGTGGGTCGGGAGGGGGGATCCCCCCCTCCTGAATCCTCCTCATGATGGCTGCAGAAGCTGGGGTCCTTGGGATTTGTTGCCTCCTCTGGATTTGAGGCCTTACCAATTCTTTTCCTAGAGAAGAGCCGTCTCCTCTGGAGCTTCCCTCTGTTCCAATCTGGGTTCAACGCCATCCAGATGACAAACGCGTTGTATGCCGAGATGTCCAAGATGTTGAAGAATATCCTAAGTGGCCAGCGTAGGGTTCTTAATTTGCAGCTGTAGCCTGTCACCAGCTTGTCTAAATTGTCCACCCCTGTCACATTGGTATATATGGATCGGGAGACAAGCGCAGGAATGCGTACATTACAACGTGCCATGTAAAGGCACGGGGACAAAAATGACCAGTAGCCGTGGCGTCGGACGAACCGGTTGTGGCGGCGTCCGGTCCGTCCGACGCCACTGCGACTGGTCTGTCCGACGACGCTCGACCGGTCCATCTGACGCCGCTGAGACTGGTTCGTCCAGCGCCGCCGCAACTTCAGCAGCTACAACTGGCCCGTGCGACACCGCCACAACCGGTTTGTCCGACGCCACGGCTACTGGTCCGTCTGACGACGACGCAACTTCGGCAGCTGCATCGGGTCCTGATCAACCCGCACTGCGTTCCTGTAATTGTCCTCGAGGCCGGTGTCATTGCGCTGCTAGTGCAGCGCGTCAAGAGGGGGGGGTACTGTCACGGATCCTTCCGGGAACTGTCATTGCGCACATCTGGCCCCAATTGCCAATAATTAGTGTTTGTATATATGTGCCCTTTGGTTCACCATTGGGCTGTCGATTGTTGTTCTATGTCGTGCATGTGAATACCTGTGCTGTGTGTTTGGGCTTTCGTGCCAGTGTGGATTGCGCAGATGATTCCGGGCCTCGTCCTGTGTACTGATCATTGTGCGCGTGTGTATTTATTCCAGGTACTCCTTGCTCTTTTGTTTTGGGTTTCAACCCTGTGTTTTTGTTACTTGTTGGTTTCGTCTTCGTCCCTGTGCCTATACACGGCACGCCGTAATATGGACATGAATAAAAACCGATATTACTCATTCCTGCACCTGTCTCCCGACCCTTTATACCAACGTGACAACCCCTGCTTTTGCGGCATTGTAATCCATTACAATTTCTGTTTTTTGATGTTCCTGACCACAGCTCCTCCCATCTCTATGCAGCGTACTCATGAGTACCACATTTTTGCCTTTCTGAGGCACGTAGGACACTAGGGACGTGGTGGCCGTGAACAAAAACTTAAAGGAATTGATAGGCCTGTTCTGTGCATTCAACAGCTGAGCTGAGAGCTCTAGCTTGTTTTTGTGTACTGTTCCTACCATTGGCCTCTTGAGGAGCACCTGTGCCAGCTTTTGCAAAGTAAAAAAGTTCTTGCATGTGATGTTGTGGCCATGCAGTCCCTGTGTCACGTCCAGTACAACCCGCATCCCTTGGTTCGTCTCAGGGGCTCCTCCATCTGGCTTCCCCGTATACACTTGCAAGTCCCACGCATATGATGAAGCAGCATCACAGGCAGCCCAGATCGTGATTCCATCCTTGGGCTGGCTGGGGGGGTCAATCTCATCCTCTTCTTCCAACTCACTGTCAGACTCTGAATTGACAGAGACATGATCCTCAGTCAGAATGTATCATTTGTATTTTATGAAACATTGACCCCACACCACACAAGGATTAAATGTTGATATTTGGTTGTGTTGTCATCCAAACCCAATCCATTATTACTTTTTGCTGCAACCTCACGCTCACACAGGACTGATCCATCACACTTCCACTGCTGCAACCTCACACTCACAGGGCTGATCCATCACACTTCCACTGCTGCAACCTCACGCTCACACAGGACTGATCCATCACACTACCACTGCTGCAACCTCACACTCACAGGGCTGATCCATCACACTTCCACTGCTGCAACCTCACGCCACACAGGACTGATCCATCACACTACCACTGCTGCAACCTCACACTCACAGGGCTGATCCATCACACTTCCACTGCTGCAACCTCACGCTCACACAGGACTGATCCATCACACTTCCACTGCTGCAACCTCACACTCACAGGGCTGATCCATCACACTTCCACTGCTGCAACCTCACGCTCACACAGGACTGATCCATCACACTACCACTGCTGCAACCTCACACTCACAGGGCTGATCCATCACACTTCCACTGCTGCAACCTCACGCTCACACAGGACTGATCCATCACACTTCCACTGCTGCAACCTCACGCTCACACAGGACTGATCCATCACACTACCACTGCTGCAACCTCACACTCACAGGGCTGATCCATCACACTTCCACTGCTGCAACCTCACGCTCACACAGGACTGATCCATCACACTTCCACTGCTGCAACCTCACACTCACAGGGCTGATCCATCACACTTCCACTGCTGCAACCTCACGCTCACACAGGACTGATCCATCACACTACCACTGCTGCAACCTCACACTCACAGGGCTGATCCATCACACTTCCACTGCTGCAACCTCACGCTCACACAGGACTGATCCATCACACTTCCACTGCTGCAACCTCACGCTCACACAGGACTGATCCATCACACTACCACTGCTGCAACCTCACACTCACAGGGCTGATCCATCACACTTCCACTGCTGCAACCTCACGCTCACACAGGACTGATCCTGGGTCCGAGAGACTGAAAAACAGCTTCTATCTCAAGGCCATCAGACTGTTAAACAGCCATCACTAACATTGAGTGGCTGCTGCCAACATACTGACTTAAATCTCTAGCCACTTTAAACATAGGAATTGGATGTAACAATGTATCACTAGCCACTTTAAACAATTTTGTATATAATGTTTACGTATCCGACATACTCATATCAAATGTATCCACTGTACTCTAAACCATCTACTGTATCTTGCCTATGCCGTTTGGCCATCGACCCAAATCTCTAGCCACTTTAATAATTATAATTGGATGAAATAATGTATCACTAGCCACTTTAAACAATGCCATTTATATAATGTTTACATATCCTACATTACTCATCTCATATATATATATATGTGTATATACTGTACTCCATACCATCTACTGCATCTTGCCTATGCCGGTCAGCCATCACTCATCCATATATTTATATGTACATACTCGTATTCATTCCTTTACTCTTGTGTGTATAAGGTAGTTGTTGTGAATTTGTTAGATTACTTGTTAGATACTACTGCATGGTTGGAACTAGAAGCACAAGCATTTCGCTACACTTGAATTAACATCTGCTAACCATGTGTATGTGACAAATAAAATGTGATTTGATTTGATCCATCACATTACCACTGCTGCAACCTCACGCTCACACAGGACTGATCCATCACATTACCACTGCTGCAACCTCACACTCACAGGGCTGATCCATCACACTACCACTGCTACAACCTCACACTCACAGGGCTGATCCATCACACTACCACTCCTGCAACCTCACACGCAGTAATCAGGGTTCTGTATGTGAAAAACTTATGTAACTGTCAGGTTTCAGGTAAGACCCAAGTGCAGACTGTGTTGAAGTAACAATGTTTATTACTACAACAGGGGCAGGCAAACGACAGGTCAAGGCAGGCAGAGGTTGGTAATCCAGAGTAGTGGGATACAGGACGGCAGGCATGCCCAGGGTCAGGACAGGCAGAGGTCAGGCAGGCATGCCCAGGGTCAGGACAGGCAGAGGTCAGGCAGGCATGCCCAGGGTCCAGGACAGGCAGAGGTCAGGCAGGCATGCCCAGGGTCCAGGACAGGCAAGGTTCTAAACCAGGAGGACGAGAAAAAGAGAGACTGGGGAAAAGCATGAGACAAAACGCTGGTTGACTAGAACAAACAAGACGAACTGGCAACAGACAAACAGAGAACCCAGGTATAAATACCCGGGGGATAAGTGGGGAAGATGGGCGACACCTGGAGAGAGGGGAGGAGACAAGCACAAGTGAAAGAGATCAGGATGTGACAGTAACAGTGCTTATTCAACCTTAAAATAAGTACCACATCCATGGCCACATTTTGAGCTTACTGTATCCATAAATGTCTTCTTATGTTATTCATAGAAAACGTGCACGTTCAAGATAGTACGCAAAGGTCATAGGTCTGTGGAGATCTTCACTGTTGCTATACTAATACATGCGCAGAATATTGAACAGCATTGATCACTTGCACAATGTACTCTTAATGTCATGTCAACTGCAGTCCAAGTCACGTTGGCTGTGCTATTAGATTAACTGCAGTGAAATTAACACATCAAATAATTTGTATAAACCAAAAAATATCGGACATTGTATTCCCATTTCAACCTTGAGATATATTTTCTCAGATCCGCGCTAGCCGACACCCACATTGATATTTTGTTTTGCCGTTGTCTGAGGTGGAACTGCGTTAGCGATCCACAAGCGGGCTCCCGAGATTATACCTAAAGCCGACATCGCCATTGGCTGCACGGAGTCACATTATGAGAAATCACGTGCAGACTTTGAATCTTAGTAACTCATGTTGACGCTTTGTTACATTCTGTTTGTGTCAGAGAAGGCAGATATTAGATATAGGGAGTAGTCTGGGCACTATATAGGGAGTAGTCTGGGCACTATATAGGGAGTAGTCTGGGCATTATATAAGGAGTAGTCTGGGCACTATATAGGGAGTAGTCTGGGCACTATATAGGGAGTAGTCTGGGCACTATATAGGGAGTAGTCTGGGCACTATATAGGGAGTAGTCTGGGCACTATATAGGGAGTAGTCTGGGCACTATATAGGGAGTAGTCTGGGCACTATATAGGGAATAGTGTGGACACTATAAAGGGAGTAGTCTGGGCACTATATAGGGAGTAGTCTGGGCACTATATAGGGAGTAGTCTGGGCACTATATAGGGAGTAGTGTGGACACTATATAGGCAGTAGTATGGGCACTATATAGGGAGTAGTGTGGGCACTGTATAGGGAGAAGAGTGCTAATTGTGTTCTAACTGTGTCTTTGGGGAAAGACAACAAACAAGAGACTGTGGAGGATTTAATTTGTCAAGAGAGTGTAGAGATCTACTTCACTCTGGAGGAAAATCACATTAGGACCTTTTCTCAATGCATGTAGTCAGGGACGTCAACATTACCGCACACAATGGTATCCATTGACAGAACAGAGAACAGAGAAACTAAGCTGGAGCTGGCGATAGACAACTCATCTTGGTATTTGGAGTGAATTCCTGGCTTCTAACTTTCTCTTCATTGTGATTTGGGGGATTTTTGAATCACAGAGAGAAAGAGAACAACCGGGCCCTGGAGTTATATTCTGTATCAGCTTCTTCCAGAGGAGGATGTGCTTTAGTGCTCTGTCATTCTATGTCCCTCAGAGGAGGGGAGCGAGAGAGAGAGAGAGAGAGAGAGAGAGAGAGAGAGAGAGAGAGAGAGAGAGAGAGAGAGAGAAAAAGCAAAAAAAAAAAAAGCAGCATCGAAAGCAAATTTGAGAAAACCAAAGAAATGCAACATCAGAAACAAAAAACAAAATGTTTCTGAAGAATGGTTTGATAACGAATGTAAAACAATTAGAAAACACCTAAGACAAATGTCAAATGAGAAACATAAGCAGAAAAACAACCCAGATCTACGCTGTGAATACTTTGAAACTCTGAAACAGTATAAACATACATTGAAACGCAAGAAATTAAATTATACCAACAAGACACTTGACGAAATTGAAAACGCAATTGACCAAAATCAGTTCTGGGACATGTGGAATAATTTAAGCACAACAAAGCCACAAGAATTAGCCATACAAGATGAAGGGATTTGGAAAACTTATTTTGATAATCTATACAAAAACATTTCACAAAAAAGACTTACAACAGAATCAATTAGAAATTCAAGAAAAATTGAACATCCTTGAATCAGTCATTAAAAACAACCAAAATCCATTAGATTACCCAATAAGCCAACAAGAACTAAATGAAAAGCTCAAATCTATAAAATCAAAGAAGGCTTGTGGTCTAGATAACATCAGAAATGAAATGCTGAAAAACAGCACACCTGAGTTGCAAAATGCTGTGCTTAAATTGTTCAACATGGTTTTAACTTCTGGCTGCTTCCCTGATGTCTGGAACCAGGGGCTCATCTCCCCTATCCACAAAAGTGGAGACAAATCAGACCCCAATAATTACAGGGGAATTTGCGTAAACAGCAACTTGGGAAAGGTTTTCTGCAGCATTTTGAATTCAAGAATTCAAACCTTTCTTCAAGAAAAAATTTAATAAGTAAATGTCAAATTGGCTTTCTCCCTAACCATCGCACTACTGACCATATATACACCTTACACACACTAATTAATAAACACGTCCACCAAAAAAGAGGGCAAAATCTTTGCTTGCTTTATTGACTTTAAAAAGCATTTGATTCTATTTGGCACGAAGGGCTATTCTACAAAATTCTTCAAACTGGGCTTGGTGGTAAGGTGTATGACTTAATAAAATGTATGTACACAGAAAACAAGTGTGCAATAAAAATCAAAAACCAAAGAACAGAATTCTTTTCACAAAGTCGAGGTGTGAGACAAGGCTGCAGTTTGAGTCCAAATCTTTTCAACATTTATATCAATGAATTAGCAGACATGTTGGACCATTCTCCAGCCCCAGGACTCACACTATTCGACACAGAGGTAAAATACCTGCTATATGCTGATGACTTGGTACTTCTATCACCAACCAAAGAAGGTCTTCAACAGAACCTTAACATTCTACAGCAATATTGCCATAATTGGGCCCTGGCAGTAAATTTCAAAAAAACAAAAATCATGATTTTCCAAAAAAGCCCAGATGTCAAAACCACAAATATAAATTCACCCTGAACAACACCATAATTGAACACACTATAAATTACACATACCTTGGTCTGACCATATCTGCATCGAAACTTTAATATGGCAGTGAATGCACTCAAAGAAAAAGCCCGCAGAGCATTATATGCAATAAAAATGAAATTACTCAAAATCAACATCCCAATTCAATTTGGACCAAAATATTTGACAGTGTAATTCTACCAATAGCTCTTTACGGAAGTGAGGTTTGGGGGCCACTCAATAAACTGGACTTTAAAAGGTGGGACAAACATCCAATTGAAGCCCTACATGCAGAATTCTGTCGGACAATTCTACAAGTCCAGAGAAATACACCAACTAATGGATGTAGGGCAGAATTGGGCCGCTTTCAGTATTAATGAAAATACAGAAAAGATCATTAAAATTTTGGCAACATCTAAATTCAAGTCCAAATTCTAGTCTGCAATTTAAAGCACTTCAAACCCAAGAGCTGAGCCCAGAAACGAGCCCTCTCAGTCAGCTGGTGTTGGACCTAACCAACCAAGCTGACACCGGCACTGCTTCAAAAGAAAGAATTCCAATAAACAAAATCATGAACCAATCAAAAGACTCATATTTACAACATTGGAAAACGAAACAAAATCCCAAAGCCGACTAAATTGCTATCTGACCCTAAACAGAGAATATGAATTGGCTGATTATCTCTACTCTGTCAGAGATACGAAGCAGAGACAGATCCTTACCAAGTACAGGCTGAGTGACCACCGATTGGCAATAGAAACCGGCAGACATAAAAAGACATGGCTACCCAAGGAGGAGCGTGTATGTGGTCACTGCACGACAGGAGGTAGAAACAGAGATGCACTTCCTCCTTTACTGTGATAAATATTCCTCACCAAGAGATTCATTATTCACAGAAATGACTACATTTATTCCAAATTTTAACTCATTAAATCCAGAGGAAAAACTAAAAATACTCATGGGCGAAGGAGCAATGGCTCCTCTTGCAGCCAAATATGTATTTGCCTGCCATAGCCTGAGGGACACTGAATAGTAACATCTGCATAGTAAACAGGAACTTACTAATTATAGCTGTTATTGTTATTAATATTATTGTTACTACTATTATTATTGTTGTTTATCATTCCGTATAGTAGTGGTATGGGTGGTAATGGTAATGATAGCAGTTTAATGATGATGGTGATGGCAGTAGTAGTGATGATGATGGTAGTTGTAGTACAGATGTAGATTACCATTATTTAGTTATAAGTTAGTTATAGCTTAATTTTCCATATTTAGATTTTTCAATTTATTACATTTTTACTACTGACTTACCATTTTATTGTTATTATTTTTGTATTTAATTTTGTATTATTATTTACTACCATTTTATATTATTATATGTTATTGTTTCTAATTTTATTACAATGTATATTGTATACATTGTTGCTTTGGCAATATTGACACAATGTTTTTCATGCCAATAAAGCAGCTTGAATTTGAATTTGAGAGAGAGAGAGAGAGAGAGAGAGAGAGAGAGAGACAGAGACAGACAGACAGAGAGAGAGAGAGAGAGAGAGAGAGAGAGAGAGAGAGAGAGAGAGAGAGAGAGAGAGAGCATCTGGAGAAAGCGAGACAAAGAGGGAGAGTTTGAGTTTTAAATAACCTTTATTGTGTCTTGGAACCCACGACACATTAAACACTGTATCCGTGGTTACACATCAAATAAAAACACCAAATCTTCCTCCACAGCAACTAAACACAACAGCCTATGATTACCCCATATATGTATAAACAGATCAATGTTGTTAACCATTTTGTAATAGGCAAAATCAACCCTCAGTCTCGCTGCCAAACATTCCCTCCAGCATTCCCACCACATCCACTGACCCCTGTCCCTGAATACTGTTCTTTTGGGTCTTCCATATTGCTAATTTAGCTGCCCCCTGACACGAAATGAAGCAAAAGAACTTCCCCCTTCTATTAAACCTGTACTTTGTCACAAATATAAACATTTATAAACATTCTCCCAACATTCTCCCAGAAATGAGAACCAACCAGTGATCAGGTCAATCAAACCAACCAGCCTGGGACTCTGTAAAAACAGATGTGCCAGAGTTTCAGACTCAGCACAGAATGGACACCCTTCCCCAACTGTCGGATCCAGGTGTACCAGATGCATGTTGGTGGCTATAGCTCCATGTATTATGCTCCATTGGAGATCAGCTGTCCTCTTCTCAATAGGCAGTTTATATAAAGACCACCAACAGCCTTTTAGGGAGGCGCCTGGACCAAACACACCCGCCCACCTCGTCGATTTTACCCCTTCCAGGGAAGAGGCATGGGACACTTTTACACATATTCTGTACATGGCCTTCTTTCCCACCTCCTTGAACTCCCCCAGCTCCGGGGTATCGAAGGAAAGCAGAATCCCCACGTCCTCCTCTAATGCTCCCGCCGCAGCACTAGCATTCAGCGCAGGGAACACAAAATCCAGACTCTCCGTCCACCGATCAGAATTGGAATTGTCAGTCACATGCTGCAGATGAAGAACTGGCAAGGAATTACAGACCTCAGCTACAACCTTTCTCAGTAGGCGAGATGATCGGATCCCCACTCTTTCTCCCAGCTCCTCCAACGATCTGCTCCTGCTCTGCATCAGATGACCCAGCTTGGTACACCCCACATCTAACAGGCATGAACGTAGGCTGGCTGAACCCAGAGCACGGGGACTAGATGGCAGTGTTGTAAAAAAGAGGCTCTTCAAAAAGTCACATCCCTGGTGGCGTGCCGGCCTTATGGGACATGACAAAAACTCTCCAAGCCTGCATAACAGACTCATAAAATGGAGTCAGGCCAGACAAATCATCCCCCTCTAGCTTAAAGAGGGAAAGATGCTTGTCTAAGCCCAAACAGCCCACTCTCCTCATCAATGTGTAGGCTGTGTCCACCCAGCTAGAACCGTCACAGTACAACAGTCTCTGGGCTGCTTGAAGCAGGAAAGCCATGATCCTGGAAGAAATGTCCACCAGGCCTTGCCCACCCTCGTGCAGTGGCAGGTACAGGGCTTTAATCCAATGTTGTCCAGACCAAAGGAAATTGACAAGGGTCCTCTGAAGCTCTTGTATCAGTGGCTGTAAAATCATTAGTCTGAGCCACAGGGTAGAGGCAGCTAGGTTATTGGCTAGCAGCTGGGGTCGTGCCCATTTCCACCTTGACAACACTTTCTCCACTACACCCTCCCAATTATTTTTCTGAAAGACATCAGAGCCTAGAAAAACCCCCAAAGTCTTCATCCCATCTCTGGCCCTCTGACTCCCCCCTGGTAACCGTGAAGCGGACCCCGTCTGAAGCTGACCTGCCCACAGCTATTCATCCTTTTTCCAATTGACTCTAGCTGAAGAGGCCCCCTTCATACACCTTGAAAGCATTTGAGAGAACTTTAACATCCTCACCTCCATGATACAAACTGTCACGTCATCTGCATACGCAGACAGTGCTATAGTGGGTCCCTTCATTACCCCTGGCACAGAGAAACTAGTAAGCCTCACTCTTAAAAAACAAAGCATTGGTTCAATTGCCAGACAATATAACTGCCCTGAAATTGGGCATCCCTACCTGATACCCCTTTGGACGAGGATGGGGCAACTCAAACCACCCCCCACCTTCACCATACAGTTGAAGTCGGAAGTTTACATACACTTAGGTTGGAGTCATTAAAACTCGTTTTTCAACCAAATTGGTTAGGACATCTACTTTGTGCATGACACAAGTAGTTTTTCCAACAATTGTTTACAGACAGATTACTGTGCCTTGAAACAATTTGAGTCAATTGGAGGTGTACCTGTGGATGTATTTCAAGGCCTACCTTCAAAGTCAGGGTCTCTTTCCTTGACATCATGAGAAAATCAAAAGAATTCAGCCAAGACCTCAGAGAAAAAAATTGAAGACCTCCACAAGTCTGGTTCATTCTTGGGAGTAATTTCCAAATGCCTGAAGGTACCAAGTCATCTGTAAAAACTATAGTAGCAAGTATAAACACCATGGGACCACGCAGCCGTCATACCGCTCAGGAAGGAGACGCGTTCTGTCTTGTAAAGATGAATGTACTTTGGTGCGAAAAGTGCAAATCAATCAACAGCAAAGGACCTTGTGAAGATGCTGGTGGAAACAGGTACAAAATTGTCTATATCCACATCACAGGGGACCTCACAAACGTATCAACATCCAAACAATATGTCAATTTGATAGATTTCCCAAAAGTCGGATCCAGGAACCCATTTATCTCCTCTAGATTGTAAATTGAGTCCTCACCAGCTGCTTTCGTATATCAAGAGAGATATCCATATCCTTCTCCTGATCCTCCTCAGCTGAGGCCACAGACCCCTGACTCCCCTCTACCACATCCCCCTCAACACTCCCCACTTGAACACCATCACTAGTACAGGGCATCTCCTCCACTACCTGGGAGACTAGCCCCACATGAACCTCCTCCTATACCCCATTACTCGTAGTGGGCATCTCCTCCATTACCTGGGAGACTACCTCCACATGAACCCCATCATTTGTACTGGGCATCTCCTCACCAGTCTCGGAAAATTGCTCCCCAGATCCGTCCTTACCACCTACAAAAATATTTTTCTGCTGCATAACAAGCTGCAACTCAGTACCCTCAACACAGGACAACTTGTTCCTCAGCAACAGGTGCTTGTTACTGCTTTACCACTGTGACCCACCTCTCCCTACATCAGTGGGCCCAGGCACTATGAGGACCACCTGAGCCCCTCCCTCCGACCTTCTACCTTTTAGGGCAAGCATGTCGCTTATGGCCAACATCCCCACACTCAAAACACTGTTGACTATCCGTATCAGCATAAGCCATATACAGTCTGTTGTCATACTTGACTTTAAACGATACCTTCAAAGTCTAAACGCCTGTCGCCGAAATGACATAACCTGTTTCAGAGCCGGGTGTTTGAAACAACATAACCTGTTTCAGAGCCGGGTGTTTGAAACAACATAACCTGTTTCAGAGTCGGGTGTTTGAAACAACATAACCTGTTTCAGAGCCGGGTGTTTGAAACAACATAACCTGTTTCAGAGCCAGGTGTTTGAAACAACATAACCTGTTTCAGAGCCGGGTGTTTGAAACAACATAACCTGTTTCAGAGCCGGGTGTTTGAAACAACATAACCTGTTTCAGAGCCGTGTGTTTGAAACGACATAACCTGTTTCAGAGCCGGGTGTTTGAAACAACATAACCTGTTTCAGAGCCGGGTGTTTGAAACAACATAACCTGTTTCAGAGCCGTGTGTTTGAAACGACATAACCTGTTTCAGAGCCGGGTGTTTGAAACGACATAACCTGTTTCAGAGCCGTGTGTTTGAAACAACATAACCTGTTTCAGAGCCGTGTGTTTGAAACCCAACGGGACAATCTTAATTGAACTTGCAAACTTCCCAAACCACAATAACTCACACTCCAATAGCTCATTGGGAATAAATGGCAGGGAGAGAGAGAGTGAGTGAGTGAGTGAGTGAGTGAGTGAGTGAGTGAGTGAGAGGTCATGATCAGATGAGCTCCTGCATTTTTCAGCATCTTCTTAAAAAAAGATAGATTTAGAGAGATAAACTTGGATTTTTTGTCAGGGACATATACAGGATGCTGCCCTCTACAACATAACCTTCACTCCAGATCAAAACTAAAAACTGATTTTGGACGGAATTACGGAATCACCTGGAAGGCTTACAACTACCGAAGATTATTATTCCAACGCTAATGAGCAAAAACACAGTCCAATCTGGAACTGAGTGAGTAATGTTTATTCTGAAGCTATGTTTTATTTCCTAAAGCCAAGAAGAAAAATACATTACATTACTTTATGAGGACTGAATGCTAAATTAAGGCTGCCAAGCTTGATACAACTTCGATTAGCACTGGCGTGTCAAGTGAGAGGTGTCAAAGCCCTTTAGCCCAACAAGTCAAACAGTCTACTCCAACCAAATGGAGAGGCCTTAGAAGCTGCCTCCCACTGAGATATGCACATAATTAGTAGAATTGGATAGGAAACACTCTGAAGTTTCTAAAACTGTTAAAATAATGTCTGTGAGTATAACATAACTGATTTGGCAGGCAAAAACCCAAAGAAAATCCGTCCGGGAAAATGTGATTCTGTGAGGTGCCTCTTTTGCTATAGGAAATACTGGATTCAAATACTGGATGAGCGCGCACCTCGTTTTTTCCTTTTCTATTGCCCAGGATATTATCCGTGTGAAATATTATCGTTTATATACATATTAGTATACCTAAGGATCGATTAGAAACGTTGTTTGATTTGTGTGGACAAAGTTGATAGGTATATTTTTTGTCTTGTACAATGGACGAGTGGACGGTGGATTACTGAACAAAACGTGCCAACCAAACGGAGCTTTATGGATATAAAGAAGGACTTTTTCGAACAAAGGGAACATTCATTGTCTTGCTTGGACCTTTCTAATTGCCATCAGAAGAATCTTCAAAGGTAAGTGATTTATTTTATCGCTTTTTATGAGTTTTGTGACACCCGTGCTGGTTATGTTACTATGCTAATGCAGGAAGTATCCTCAGACAATCAAATGTTATGCTTTCGCCGTAAATCTGACAACTCTGTGAGATTGCCAAGAATCTAAGCTTTTGAACAGTGTGCAACACTTGTATTTTCATGAATGTTTTATATTACTACATTTGTAATTTTGCACTCTGCATTTTTCCGGATGTTGTCGTGGCTGTTGCGCTAGCACTCCACTACTCCTTAATTATCCCCAAGAGGTTAAAATACAGTACCCTCTGTATGTAACAAATGACAAGGCAAGAAAATAATACAAAATGAAGCTCCTTATGGAAAATCAAGAGACACTTTTTGCTGACTATTACAAAAATAGGAACATCACAAACCATCCCCTGGCATGACACAGTGCTATATTAACCAGACCATCCCCTGCCATGACACAGTGCTATATTAACACAGAACATCCCCTGGCATGACACAGTGCTATATTAACCAGACCATCCCCTGGCATGGCATAGTGTTATATTAACACACTACCCCTCTGTTAAGAGGGGGGGTGTTAACAAGGGGTGGAAACTCAGGATACTAGACATTGAGGACTCGGAGTCAGCTAATATACATCTCTATAAGTCTGGAACATTATTGGTACAGGGCAACACCAAACAGTTTCAGCTGGACTTTCACCTAATCAAAGAATTAGCTCAGCAGGAGAAGCTCTCCCTTGAGAAAAACACACCCACCCCGAGCGGGTCAGACCAGACCTCTTTATTATATAACCCCACAGACGAGCAACCCCAAGTGGAACGTCAACCTCCCAGCACAGAGTACTACCCCCTCATTGAAATGAAGGATACATTTACCCAGCTGGAGGTAAGGCAGGTGGAGCCGGAACAGCAGGTGATTACACTCCAGTCAGCACAGACCCAGACAACAGTCCAGCACAACAACACCCCCTTAACCAGACCCAGAGAGCTGGAAGTGGAGAGAGACATATCTGCACTCTGGACTGTGGTGAGACAACTTCAACAATATAAAAAGCAAAAGCAGAGCACTAGAGGAGAGGATCAGACCGCTGGAGGAGAGGGTGTGGGGGATGGCGTGTGACAGAGAACAACCCACTAGAGAGCTGGCCACCCCCACAGAGAAGCCGGCAGGACAGCCCACTTCATCTCCCGACAAGTCTCGACACCACAGCAGAACAGTCCACATCCAGACCCTGACCATAGCCTCGACATCACAGCAGAACAGACAAATGAAGAAGCCCAAGCCCAGGAGATCTCACCCCCTCTGAGCACCCCCCCGTCAGCCACCCTGATAATCCTCCTGACAACCCCCCACACCCACTGAGGACATACACAAGACACAGATCGTACTCCTTATGGACTCAAATGGGAAATATATACAAGAAAAGAAAAATCTCCAAACACTCAGTGTCTAAACTCTGGTGTCCAAACCCCCAGCGCGCCCTAGACCTTCTGTCTGAGGACCAACTAGGTTCACCCAGCCACATAATAATACACACAGGCACAAATGACCTGAGAACACAGCAGGAAATGGTGGCCACAGCACTCAAGGGGGAGATTGAAAAAGACTTCCACCCTGCTACCATACAGCGGGTAAACGCAAGTGTTTCCCATGACTGTGCCTCAAAACCAAATGTTTTCCTGGACCACCACTCCACCCTGGACTTGAACAGCCTTGATGACCAGGCAAACAGGCCCAACCCCCACTCTTACACTAGCCCAAGCCAATGGCATGTACTAGATGTTCAGCAGGCTCTGCTCACACTTACTGGCCTGAGGCCAAACCACACAACCAACAACATTGAACACTTTATGGAACACAAATCCTTCGCTATCTCATCCTGGAAGAATGCAAAAATCTAAGAAAGAAATTGAGAAACCTGTCTAACAAATACATAGAGACCCGGAAAACCTGAGTCTACGCCTTCACTCTGGTGAATCACTACAACAATACAGAAATACACTATGGAAAAAGAATGAACAGCACGTCAGAAATCAGCTCAATGTAATTGAAGAATCCATAGACTAACCACTTCTGGGAAAATTGGAAAGCACTAAACAAATAACAACATGAAGAATTATCTATCCAAAATGGAGATGTATGGGTAAACCACTTCTCCAATCTTTTTGACTCTATAACAAAGAACAAACAGCAAAAACATATACATGATCAAATACAAATCTTATAATCAACTATTAAAGACTACCAGAACCCACTGGATTTTCCAATTACCTTGAATGAACCACAGGACAAAATAAAGACCCTCCAACCCAAAAAGGCCTGTGGTGTTGGTGGTATCCTCAATGAAATGATCAAATATACAGAAAACAAATTCCAATTGGCTATACTAAAACTCTTTAACAGCATCCTTAGCTCTAGCATCTTCCTCAAAATTTGGAACCAAGGACTGATCACCCCAATCCACAAAAGCAGCGACAGATTTGACCCCAATAACTACCGTGGGATATGCGTCAACCGCAACCTTGGGAAAATCCTCTGCATTGTCATTAACAGCAGACTCGTATAATTTCCTCACTGAAAACAATGTACTGAGCAAATGTAAAAATGGCTTTTTACCAAATTATTGTATGACAGACCACGTATTCACCTTGCACACCCTAATTAACAAACAAACAAACAAACCGAAGCAAAGGCAAAGTCTTCTCATGCTTTGTTGATTTCATGCTTTGGTGATTTCGACTCAATTTGGCATGAGGGTCTGCTATACAAATTGATGGAAAGTGGTGTTGGGGGAAAAACATATGACATTATAAAATCCATGTACACAAACAACAGGTGTGCGGTTAAAATAGGCAAAAAACACACGCATTTCTTCCCACAGAGCTGTGGGGTGAGACAGGGATGCAGCTTAAGCCCCACCCTCTTCAATATATATATCAACAAATTGGCGAGGGCACAAGAAAAGTCTGCAGCACCCGGCCTCCCCCTACTAGAATCTGAAGTCAAATGTCTACTGTTTGCTGATGATCTGGTGCTTCTGTCCCCAACCAAGGAGGGACTACAACAGCACCTCAATCTTCTGCACGGATTCTGCCAAACCTGGGCCCTGAAAGTAAATCTCAGTAAGACCAAAATAATAGTGTTCCAAAAAAAGTCCAGTCGCCAGGACCACACAAATACATATTCCATCTAGACAACGTTGCCCTAGAGCACACAAAAAACGATACATACCTTGGCCTAAACATCAGCGTCACAGGTAACTTCCACAAAGCTGTGAATGATCTGAGAGACAAGGCAAGAAGGGCATTCTATGCCGTCAAAAGGAACATAAAATTTGACATACGAATTAGCATCTGGCTAGAAATACTTGAATCAGTTATAGAACACATTGCCTTTTATGATTGTGAGGTCTGGGGCCCACTCACCAACCAATAATTCACAAAATGGGACAAACACCACATTGAGACTCTGCATGCAGAATTCTGCAAAACAATCCTCTGTGTACAACGTGGAACATCAAATAAACCATGTAGAGCTGAAATAGGCCGATACCCGCTAATTATCAAAATCCAGAAAAGAGCTGTTAAATTCTACAAACATCTAAAAGGAAGTGATTCCAAAACCTTCCATAACAAAGCCATCATCTGTTCACAAACACAAACAGACCCCACAGAGGCCCAGGACAGCAACACAATTAGACCCAACCAAATCATGAGAAAATAAAAAGATAATTACTCGACACATTCAAAAGAATTAACAAAAAACTGAGCAATCTAGAATGTTATTTGGCCCTAAACAGAGAGTACACAGTGGCAGAATACCTGACCACTGTGACTGACCCAAACTTAAAGAAAGCTTTGACTTTGTACAGACTCAGTCGTCATAGCCTTGCTATTGAAAAAGGCCGCTGTTGGCAGACCTGTCTCTCAAGAGAAGACTGGCTATGTGCACACTGCCCACAAAATGAGGTGGAAACTGAGCTGCACTTCCTAACCTCCTGCCCAATATATGACCATATTAGAGACACATATTTCCCTCAGATTACATATCTACTGGGTGAAATAACACAGTGTGCCATCACAGCAGCAAGATTTGTGACCTGTTGCCACAAGAAAAGGTCAACCAGTGAAGAACAAACACCATTGTAAATACAACCCATATTTATGTTTATTTCTTTTCCCTTTTGTACTTTAACCATTTGTACATCGTTACAACACTGTATATACTGTATACATAATATGACATTTGTAATGTCTTTATTCTTTTGGAACTTCTGTGAGTGTAATGTTTACTGATAATTTGTATTGTTTATTTCACTTCTGTCTATAATCTACTTCACTTGCTTTGGCAATGTTAACATATAACAATAAACCCCCTTGAATTGAATTGAGAGAGAGGGGCAGAGGGAGAGAGAGAGAGAGAGAGAGAGAGAGAGAGAGAGAGAGAGAGAGAGAGAGAGAGAGAGAGAGAGAGAGAGAGAGAGAGAGAGAGAGAGAGAGAGAGACTACTTTATCACTGACCTCAACCCAGAGTCTCTCGGAGCGTTCACAGTCAGCCCACCGACACCTCTATCAGATCACAGCAAAGTCAATCATGAGTCATCAAAGCCAAAGGAACTGAATAATATTAAGAAATGCTATAGATGGAAGGAAAGTAGTGTGGAAACCTACCAAAAAACTATAAGGCAACAACAAATTCAATCCCTTTTAGACAACTTCCTGGACAAAACGTTCCACTGTAATAGTGAAGGTGTAAACTTGTCAGTAGAAAACCTAAACAGTATATTTGACCTCTCAGCTTCCATATCAAATCTAAAAATGTCAAACAGACAACCTAAGAAAATTAACAACAATGACAAATGGTTTGATGAAGAGTGCAAAAACCTAAGAAAGAAATGGTCTAGGTATTATATAGGGAGAAGTGTGGACACTATATAGGGAGAAGTGTGGACACCTTATAGGGAGTAGTGTGGGCACTATATAGGGAGTAGAGTGGATACTACATAGGGAGTAGTGTGCTAATTGGGATGTAGCTGTGTCTTTGGGGAAAGACAATTAACAAGAGACTGTGGAGGATTTAATTTGTCAAGAGAGGGTAGAGATCTACTTCACTCTGAAGGAAAATCACATTAGGACCTTTTCTCAATGCATGTAGTCAGGGACGTCAGCATTACCCCACACAATGGTATCCATTGACAGAACAGAGAACAGAGAAACTAAGCTGGAGCTGGCGATAGACAACTCATCTTGGTATTTGGAGTGAATTCCTGGCTTCTAACTTCCTCTTCATTGTGATTTGGGGGACTTTTGAATCACAGAGAGAAAGAGAACAACCGGGCCCTGGAGTTATATTCTGTATCAGCTTCTTCCAGAGGAGGATGTGCTTTAGTGCTCTGTCATTCTATGTCTATGGCTGAGTCCTCAATTACCTGAACCGATAGAGAGGAGAAGGGAAGAGGGATGGCGGGTGATAGAAACGGAGAGAGAGAGCGAGAGAGAGAGAAGGAGAAAGAGAGAGAGAGAGCGAAAGGGAGAGAGGGAGAGAGGGAGAGTGAGTGAGTGAGTGAGTGAGTGAGAGAGAGGCAGGGAGGGGGAGAGAGAGAGAGAGAGGGAGGTGCAGGTAGGGATGGAGAGAGAGAGAGAGAGAGAGAGAGAGAGAGAGAGAGAGAGAGAGAGAGAGAGAGAGAGAGAGAGAGAGAGAGAGAGAGAGATAGAAGGATAGAGAAACAGGCAGGGAGGGAGAGTCTCTCGGAGCGTTCACAGTCAACCCATCGACACCTCTATCAGATCACAGCAAAGTCAATCATGAGTCATCAAAGCCAAAGGAACTGAATAATATTAAGAAATGCTATAGATGGAAGGAATGTAGTTTGGAAACCTACCAAAAAACAATTAGGCAACAACAAATTCTATCATTTTAAGACAAATTCCTGACAGAATGTTACACTGTTATAGTGAATGTGTAAACTTGGCAGTAGAAAACCTAAACAGTATATTTGACCTTTCATCGTCTCTATCAAAATCAATAAAATTCAAGCAACAATACAAAGAAAATTAACAACAATGACAAAGAAAGACCTAAGAAAGACCTAAGAAAGAAATTGAGAAACTTATCCAACCAAAAACATAGAGACCCAGAAAACCTGAGCATACGCCTTCACTATGGTGAATCACTAAAACAATACAGAAATACACTACGGAAAGAAATCAGCACGTCAGAAATCAATGTAATTGAGGAATCCATTGACTCTAACCACTTCTGGGAAAATTTGAACACACTAAACAAACAACTACACAAAGAGTTAACTATCCAAAACAGAAACATGTGGAAAAACCACTTCTCCAATCTTTTTGGCTCTATCACAAAGAACAGACAGCAAAAACATATACATGATCAAATACAAAATCTTAGAATCAACTATTAAAGACTACCAGAACCCACTGGATTCTCCAATTACATTGAATGAACTACAGGACAAAATAAAAACCCTCCAACCCAAAAAGGCCTGTGGTGTTGATGGTATCCTAAATGAAATGATAAAATAAATTCAGCAAAAAAATAAACGTCCTCTCACATGTCAACTGCGTTTATTTTCAGCAAACTTAACATGTGTAAAAATGTATATGAACACAACAAGATTCAACAACTGAGACATAAACTGAACAAGTTCCACAGACATGTGTCTTAACATAAATGGAATAATGTGTCCCTGAACAAAGGGGGGGGGCAAAAAGTAACTAAGTCAGTGTCTGGTGTGGCCACCAGCTGCATTAAGTACTGCAGTGCATCTCCTCCTCATGGACTGCACCAGATTTGCCCATTTTTGCTGTGAGATGTTGAGATGTCCTGGACATTTCTGGAGCGAATGGCCCTAGCCCTCACCCTCCGATCCAACAGGTCCCAGTGGTGCTCAATGGGATGAGATCCGGGCTCTTCGCTGGCCATGGCAGAACACTGACATTCCTGTCTTGCAGGAAATCCCGCACAGAACGAGCAGTATGGCTGGTGGCATTGTCATGCAGAAGGGTCATGTCAGGATGAGCCTGCAGAAAGGGTACCACATGAGGGAGGAGGATGTCTTCCCTGTAATGCACAGCGTTGAGACAGCCTGCAATGACAACAAGCGCAGTCCGATGATGCTGTGACACCCCGCCCTAGACCATGACGGAACACTACTGAAAAAGAAGCAGCAGCACATCAGAAATCAGCTCAATGTAATTGAAGAATCCTTTTAATCTAACCACTAAACAAACAACAACACATTGTCTATTCAAAATGGAGATGTATGGATAAACCAAACTCCAATCTTTTTGGCTCTAAAAATCAAATCAAACTTTATTTGTCACGTGCCGAGTGTAGACCTTACCATGAAATGCTTACTTACAAGCCCTTAGCCAACAGTGCAGTTCAAGAAGAGTTAAGAAAATATTTACTAAATAAATAAAAGTAAAAAAAATTATAAAAAGAAACACAATAAATTAACAATAATGAGGCTATATAGAGGGGTGAAGTGACTATGCATAGATAATAAACAGCGAGTAGCAGCAGTGTACAAAACAAATGGGGGGGGGTGTCAATGTTAATAGTCCGGTGGCCATTTGATTAATTGTTCAGCAGTCTCATGGCTTGTGGGTAGAAGCTGTTAAGTAGCATTTTGGTCCTAGACTTGGCTCTCCGGTACCGCTTGCTGTGCGGTAGCAGAGAAAACAGTCTATAACTTTGGTGACTGGAGTCTCTGACAGTTTTATGGGATTTCCTGTGATGTACTGGGCCGTACGCACTACCCTCTGTAGCGCCTTGCGGTCAGATGCCGAGCAGTTGCCATACCAGGCGGTGATGCAACCCGTTAGGATGCTCTCGATGGTAGATCTGTAGAACTTTTTGAGGATCTGGGGACCCATGCCAAATCTTTTCAGTCTCCTGAGGGGAAAAGGTTTTGCTGTGCCCTCTCCACGACTGTCTTGATGTGTATGGACCATGATAGTTCTTTGGTGATGTGGACACCAAGGAACTTGAAACTCTCGACCCGCTCCACTACAGCCCCGTTGATGTTAATGGGGGCCTGTTCAGTCCGCCTTTTCCTGTAGTCCACGATCAGTTCCTTTGTCTTGCTCACATTGAGGGATACGTTGTTGTCCTGGCACCACACTGCCAGTTCTCTGACCTCCTCCCTATAGGCTGTCTCATTGTTGTTGGTGATCAGGCCTTCCACTGTTGTGTCAACAGCAAACTTAATGATGGTGTTGTTGGAGTCGTGTTTGGCCATGCAGTCGTGGGTGAACAAGGAGTACAGGAGGGGACTAAGTACACACCCTTGAGGGGCCCCTGTGTTGAGGATCAGCATGGCAGGCGTGTTGTTGCCTACCCTCACCACCTGGGGGTGGCCCGTCAGGAAGTCCAGGATCCATAGGCAGAGGGAGGTGTTTATTCCCAGGGTCCTTAGCATAGTGATTAGCTTTGTGAGCACTATGGTGTTGAACGCTGAGCTGTAGTCAGTGAATAGCATTCTAGGTGTTCCTTTTGTCCAGGTGGGAAAGGGCAGTGTGGAACAAAGAACAAACAGCAAAAAACATGATCAAATACAAATATTAGAATCAACTATCAACTAATAAACTGTACAGTGTCTGTGTTATTTTGCCCATCTTAATCTTTTATATTTATTGGCCAGTCTGAGATATGGCTTTTTCTTTGAAACTACTCGAAGGCCAGCATCCCGGAGTAGCATCTTCACTGTTGACGTTGAGACTATTTAATGAAGCTGCCAGTTGAGGACGTCTGTTTCTCAAACGAAACACTCTAATGTACTTATCCTCTTCCTCAGTTGTACACCGGGGCCTCCCACTCCTCTTTCTATTCTGGTTAGAGCCAGTTTGCCCTGTTCTGTGAAGGGAGTAGTACACAGCGTTGAATGAGACCTTCACTTTACTGGCAATTTCTTGCATAGAATAGCCTTTATTTCTCAGACCAAGAATAGACTGACGAGTTTCAGAAGAAAGGTCTTTGTTTCTGGCCATTTTGAGCCTGTAATCGAACCCACAAATGCTGATGCTCCAGATACTCAACTAGTCTAAAGAAGGCCAGTTTTATTGCTTCTTTAATCAGAACAACAGTTTTCAGCTATGCTGACATACATTTTAATTGCAAACACAGGAACACAGGAGCGATGGTTGCTGATAATGTCCCAATCACGGCCTATGTTGATATTCCACAAAAAATCTGCCGTTTCCAGCTACAATAGTCATTTACAACATGAACACTGTATTTCTGATCAATTTGGTGTTATTTTAATGGACAAAACTTTTTTTTTTCTTTCAAAAACAAGTACATTTCTAAGTGACCCCAAACTTCTGAACTTTTGTATATATACATCATTTGGCATTTGAAATGCCTATATTCTTTTGGAGTGTAATGTTTAATTTTCATTTTTTATTGTTTATTTCACTTTTATTAATTATCTATTTCACTTGCGTTGGCAATGTAAACATATGTTTCCCATGCCAATAAATCCCATTAAATTTAATAGAAATTGGAAAAATGTTGAAATTGAAATTGAGAGAGAGAAATGCCCAGAGAGAATCATCGACAGACAGACACATGCAGGGCTTTGAATCAGCACACAGCTGGGGGATCAATAGTGACGGGAGGAAGAGAGGGAGGAGGAGGAAGAGGGAGGAGGAGGAGGAGGGAGGAGGAGGAGGGAGAAGGAGGAGGGAGGAGGAGAGGGAGGAGGAGGAGGAGGAGGAGGAGGAGGAGGAGGAGGAAGAGGGAGGAGGAGGGAGGAAGGAGGAGGAAGAGAGGGAGGAGGAGGAGAGGGAGGAGGAGGGAGGAGGAGGAGAGGGAGGAGGAGGAGGAAGAGAGGGAGGAGGAGGAGAGGGAGGAGGAGGAAGAGGGAGGAAGAGGAGAGGGAGGAGGAGGAGAGGGAGGAGGAGGAGAGGGAGGAGGAGGAAGTGGGAGGAGGAGGATAGGGAGGAGGAGGAAGAGGGAGGAAGAGGAGAGGGAGGAAGAGGAAGAGGGAGGAGGAGGAGGAAGTGGGAGGAGGAGGAGAGGGAGGAGGAGGAGGAAGTGGGAGGAGGAGGAGAGGGAGGAGGAGGAAGAGGGAGGAAGAGGAGAGGGAGGAAGAGGGAGAGGGAGAGGGAGGAGGAGGAGGGAGGAGGAGGAGGGAGGAGGAGGAGGAGAAGGGAGGAGGAGGAGGAGGAGGAGGGAGGAGGAGGAAGGAGAGTTCTGTCTCAAGAGTGGGCAGTGAAGGCACGAAGGCACGAAGGCACGAACACACACATACAAAACGTTTAGGTGCCTACATAAATATAATCCACAGGAAATGGGATGAATAGTCAGTAGTGCTTGGTAAGAACTAGTGTGGGGATGAGACTGAAACCCCCGTCGAGTCGGGACCGTTCCACACACACACAGAGAAAGAGAACCATTCCCCAGCTGCTCTTCAATCTAAGAGAAAATGAGAGCCTGATGAACCATGAATACACACTCACTCACTTACACACACACACACACACACACACACACACACACATAATGAGAACCGGATGAACCATGAATAAACACACACACACACACACTCACTAACTCAAACACACACACACACACATAATGAGAAACGGATGAACCATGAATAAACACACACTCACTCACTCACACACACACACACACACACAGAATGAGAACCATGAATACACTTTGAGCTTGTATGGCTAGTTAAACACACAGACAAGTCACTTTAATTACACCAAGTGATTACTATGATCCACTCTACTGCATAGTCTACAGTCTACATTAGATATTCCCATTTTACATAATCAGCATTTAGCCATTTCTAAATAGGTTTTAACCTAAAGTTTAGTTTAGTTGCTTTATTTAGCACAAAAAAAAAAACAGAAAACATTACAGATAAAAATGAGAACCGTTAGAGCGCAGGTAGAGAGTAAAAAACAAGAAGTAGAGTATCTTCTATCTTATCCTGGATGATAACAGCTGCGGTATCTGCCTCAAGGATGAGGTGTCCCAAATGGCACCATATTCCCTACATAGTGCACTACTTTAGATTAGGGCCCTGGTCAAGATAAGTGCAACATATAGGAAATAGTGTGCCTTTTGGGACAGAACCTCAGCGTGACTTCTATACCCTTACAGACCAGAACAGGTAGCCACCCTATAACACTAATGAAGAGTTAGCAGCCCTATAACACTAATGAAGAGTTAGCAGCCCTATAACACTAATGAACAGGTAGCTACCCTATAACACTAATGAAGAGTTAGCAGCCCTATAGAACTAATGAAGAGTTAGCAGCCCTATAGCACTAATGAAGAGTTAGCAGCCCTATAACACTAATGAAGAGTTAGCAGCCCTATAACACTAATGAAGAGTTAGCAGCCCTATAACACTAATGAAGGGTTAGCAGCCCTATAGCACTAATGAAGAGTTAGCAGCCCTATAACACTAATGAAGAGTTAGCAGCCCTATAACACTAATGAAGAGTTAGCAGCCCTATAACACTAATGAAGAGTTAGCAGCCCTATAACACTAATGAAGGGTTAGCAGCCCTAACACTAATGAAGAGTTAGCAGCCCTATAACACTAATCAGTAAAGTTAATATGAATAGGCTTTAATGGAATACAATACCGTAGTAATACCAGGAAAATGAATATGATTAGACACGGGCTCCCGAGTGGCGCAGAGGTCTAAGGCACTGTGTCTCAGTGCTGGAGGCGTCACTACAGACCCTGGTTTGATTCCAGGCTGTATCACAACCGGCCATGATTGGGAGTCCCATAGGGCTTGGTCCAGCGTCGTCAAGGGTTTGGCCTGGGTAGGTCGTCATTGTTAGTTAACTGACTTGCCTAGTTAAATAAAGAACAAAGAAAAATTATATACTGTATGTTTGTAGTTGTTCATTTTGTGACATTTGTTGTTGGAAAACCTGTCAGTCTTTGACTTTATTGTGCAAAATCCCGGTAATTTTTTTTTTTTGTGTGTAGACCTACTTATAGAAGTATTTTTTAACTGACAAATCAAATCAATCAATCAATAATCTCAAACAGTGGCGTCTTTCCAAAACCTGCTACTGTTTGGGTTGCTCATCCTAATGCCTGCAGGTGTGAGTGTGTGTGTGTGTGTGTGTGTGTGTGTGTGTGTGTGTGTGTGTGTGTGTGTGTGTGTGTGTGTGTGTGTGTGTGTGTGTGTGTGTATGTGTGTATGTGGGCCAGCAGGTGTGAGGTAAACTCCAGATAAACTCATGTTAATGAGTCCTAAGAGACTCTCTCTGTGGGCGTCAGGGCTCAGAGCGTACCTGAGACAGTGTGTGAGTGTGTGAGTGTGTTAGCGCTTCAGTGTGTGTGTGTGTGTGTGTGTGTGTGTGTGTGTGTGTGTGTGTGTGTGTGTGTGTGTGTGTGTGTGTGTGTGTGTGTGTGTGTGTGTGTGTGTGTGTGTGTGTGTGTGTGTGTGTGTGTGTGTGTGTGAACGAAGCACACCTGAACTTGTGGATGAAAGACTTGCTGTGAAAATGAGGTAAATGCTTTCATCCTGAAATAGAACAGAGATGGTAGCTCTTAGTGGAAAATATCCTTGACTCAAGGCCACCTAGTCTCTGACATGTCATGTCACTTGGCTCCAGCTGCATCTCATTATTCTGAAGTAGCTTTCTCTCTCTCGTCTCCACGTATCCTTAAAAATCCTCCTCCTGTCATCTAATCACCGAGAGATCTTTAATAAATCACTTTCCTCCAGTCAAATTATCTTGTGTCCTCATTGGTGGAATGTTATTCATATTTATTTATAATTTCATAATAAATAAACATATATATTTCTTTTAAGCGGAATATCCGATGTTTCTATGTCAAACGGTTTTGTTATATTTCAGTCTTCTGTATTTCAAGTGTAATATTGGGATGCAAACTCAAAATGTAATACATTTCAACTCTTTATATCTGACATGGTTCAGGCGTAATTCCATAACCACGTGTGTCAGGTGTTTACTTTTGTTTCAAAGTAGATTTGTTTAAAACTACCAAGAAACACTCTAATGAAGAGTGTGTGTGTGTGACCCTGATTTTGCCCACTGCAGTACAACATGTATCTGCGATAGCTATAGGGATCATTGGCATTCTTATGGTCTGATGCCACGTTTGAAACAATAGTGCTCCTCATGTATCCTCTCTGTGGGTAAACATAACCTGACCTTTGACCCCTGCCTAGGTTTATGGCACAGGAGTTTCTGATGAACTTACTCAGATCAGTAGTGACCTGATAGCCTGGTCCCAGATCTATTTGTGCTGCATAGTATAGGCTAGTTAGCCATGACACTGGCCATAAGGGTTGCTGTAACTTGCACGTTTATCTTCTGCATATCTACCATCCCAGTGTTTAATTGCTATATTGTAATTACTTCACCACCATGGCCTATTTATTGCCCTACCTCCCTTATCTTACCTCATTTGCACTCACTGTATATAGACCTATTTTTTTATTTTTCTACTGTATTATTGGCTGTAGGTCTGTGTATTCCATGTGTAACTCTGTGTTGTTGTATGTATCAAACTGCTGTGCTTTATCTTGGCCAGGTCGCAGTTGTAAATGAGAACTTGTTCTCAACTAGCCTACCTGGTTAAATAAAGGTGAAATAAAAATACATAAAAATCTGAAGACTGTCAGCGAGGGTGTTCCGTTACCGAGGCTCCCCGCCCTGCATCTAAAGACTGTCAGCGAGGGTGTTCCGTTACCGAGGCTCCCCTCCCTGCATCTAAAGACTGTCAGCAAGGGTGTTCCGTTACCGAGGCTAACCTCCCTGCATCTAAAGACTGTTGGTGAGGGTGTTCCGTTACCGAGGCTCCCCTCCCTGCATCTAAAGACTGTCGGCGAGGGTGTTCTGTTACCGGGGCTAACCTCCCTGCATCTAAAGACTGTCGGCGAGGGTGTTTCGTTACCGAGGCTCCCCTCCCTGCATCTAAATGAATCCATGGTCATTATGGTTCTTAGCCCTGCAGGGACACAGTCAAACAAGACACTCGAACACACACATCTCAAACACACACACACACAATACGATGACACACTCTAACAAGACACTCAAACACACACACACCTCAAATATACACACACCATGGTGACTCAGTCAAACAAGACACTCAAATACACACACACACACACAACGTGGTGACAGTCCAAACGCTGTGATAACGACGATCTGTCTGTGAGCTGTTAGGCTTTGGTCTCAGGTTCGGCAGACAACGTGAACGAGATAGAACTTAAAGGTCAGTGAAGATCAAAGGGTCAAAGGAGAAAAAGACACGATGGCTTGATAGAGCTGAAATTAATTTGTCTTCTTTTTGTTCAGCTGCACAGAAAGTACTACAGCCTGGTCAAAAGGAACATGTGTAGGATTACAGGAAATTTGCTTTGAAAAAGCAAAATTCACACTCAGCCTCATGGCAAAATGTGAGCAACAGCGTGAGATGAGCTATAAAAAGTATGTTTTGTCTATAACTACTGATTCCTGAAGGAGGGAAACGAGGTACAACATACTATGAGGAGTCGCATATATAATCCCGCTTGACAAGGCCAATGAAATCCACGCCTTGCTGGAAGTCCCGCCTTCCACAAGTGATAAGCATGAGGCTCTGATTTATTTCCTCAGTCTAATAGCACCGCCAGATGCAGCACTTCGTGTATTGCGCACACGGCGCGCTGCCTAGTGACGCTCCCCTGTCCCAGCCGTTAGCACGCTGTGGGTTACACCCGCAGTAACATCTGCTAAATATGTGTATGAGACGAATACAATCTGATTTGATCTGATCTGGGAGCAGTGACGGTGCCAGCCGTGTGTGGTGATGCCCAACTCTCCGCAGCACAAATATCTTCTATATTTAAACAACGCCCAAATTTAAACAATACCCCTGAGGGAGTGGTGGAGTGGGTGGAATGGTGGAATGTTGGAGTAGGTGGAGTGGGTGGAGTGGTGGAATGGAGGAGTGGTTGAGTGTGTGGAATGGTGGAGTGGGTGGAATGGTGGAGTGGTGGAATGGTGGAGTGGGTGGAATGGTGGAGTGGTGGAGTGGGAGGAATGGTGGAATGTTGGAGTGGTGGAGTGGTGGAATGGTGGAGTGGGTGGAATGGTGGAGTGGTGGAGTGGTGGAATGGTGGAATGGTGGAATGTTGGAGTGGTGGAGTGGTGGAGTGGGTGGAATGGTGGAGTGGTGGAGTGGGTGGAGTGGTGGAGTGGGTGGAATGGTGGAATGTTGGAGTGGTGGAGTGGTGGAATGGTGGAGTGGGTGGAATGGTGGAGTGGTGGAGTGGTGGAATGGTGGAATGGTGGAATGTTGGAGTGGGTGGAATGGTGAAGTGGGTGGAGTGGTGGAATGGTGGAGTGAGTGGAGTGGGTGGAGTGGTGGAGTGGTGGAGTGGGTGGAGTGGTGGAGTGGGTGGAGGTGGTGGAGTGGGTGGAGGTGGTGGAGTGGTGGAATGGTGGAGTGGTGGAGGTGGTGGAGTGGTGGAATGATGGAGTGGGTGGAGTGGTGGAGTGGGTGGAATGGTGGAGTGGTGGAATGGTGGAGTGGGAGGAATGGTGGAATGTTGGAGTGGTGGAGTGGTGGAGTGTTGGAGTGGTGGAGTGGTGGAGTGGGTGGAATGGTGGAGTGGTGGAGTGGGTGGAGTGGTGGAGTGGTGGAGTGGGTGGAATGGTGGAATGTTGGAGTGGTGGAGTGGTGGAATGGTGGAGTGGGTGGAATGGTGGAGTGGTGGAGTGGTGGAGTGGTGGAATGGTGGAATGTTGGAGTGGGTGGAATGGTGGAGTGGGTGGAGTGGTGGAATGGTGGAGTGGGTGGAGTGGTGGAATGGTGGAATGTTGGAGTGGGTGGAATGGTGGAGTGGGTGGAGTGGTGGAGTGGTGGAGTGGTGGAGGTGGTGGAGTGGTGGAGTGGTGGAGGTGGTGGAGTGGGTGGAGTGGGTGGAATGGTGGAGTGGTGGAGTGGTGGAGTGGTGGAATGGTGGAGTGGGTGGAGTGGTGGAGTGGGTGGAATGGTGGAGTGGTGGAATGGTGGAGTGGGTGGAATGGTGGAGTGGAAGGAATGGTGGAATGTTGGAGTGGTGGAGTGGGTGGAATGGTGGAGTGGTGGAGTGGTGGAGTGGGTGGAATGGTGGAGTGGGTGGAATGTTGGAGTGGTGGAGTGGGTGGAGTGGGTGGAGTGGTGGAGTGGTGGAGTGGGTGGAATGGTGGAATGTTGGAGTGGTGGAGTGGTGGAGTGGGTGGAATGGTGGAGTGGTGGAGTGGTGGAGTGGTGGAATGGTGGAATGTTGGAGTGGGTGGAATGGTGGAGTGGGTGGAGTGGTGGAATGGTGGAGTGAGTGGAGTGGGTGGAGTGGTGGAGTGGTGGAGTGGTGGAGGTGGTGGAGTGGTGGAGTGGTGGAGTGGGTGGAGTGGTGGAATGGTGGAGTGGTGGAGGTGGTGGAGTGGGTGGAATGGTGGAGTGGTGGAATGGTGGAATGTTGGAGTGGTGGAGTGGGTGGAGTGGGTGGAGTGGTGGAGTGGGTGGAATGGTGGAATGTTGGAGTGGTGAGTGGGTGGAATGGTGGAGTGGTGGAGTGGGTGGAATGTTGGAGTGGTGGAGTGGGTGGAGTGGGTGGAGTGGTGGAGTGGGTGGAGTGGTGGAGTGGTGGAGTGGATGGAATGGTGGAATGTTGGAGTGGTGGAGTGGGTGGAATGGTGGAGTGGTGGAGTGGGTGGAATGTTGGAGTGGTGGAGTGGGTGGAGTGGGTGGAGTGGTGGAGTGGGTGGAATGGTGGAATGTTGGAATGGTGGAGTGGGTGGAGTGGGTGGAATGGTGGAGTGGGAGGAATGGTGGAATGTTGGAGTGGTGGAGTGGGTGGAATGGTGGAGTGGTGGAGTGGGTGGAATGTTGGAGTGGTGGAGTGGGTGGAGTGGGTGGAGTGGTGGAGTGGGTGGAATGGTGGAATGTTGGAGTGGTGGAGTGGTGGAATGGTGGAGTGGGTGGAATGGTGGAGTGGTGGAGTGGTGGAGTGGTGGAATGGTGGAATGTTGGAGTGGGTGGAATGGTGGAGTGGGTGGAGTGGTGGAATGGTGGAGTGAGTGGAGTGGGTGGAGTGGTGGAGTGGGTGGAGTGGTGGAGTGGTGGAGGTGGTGGAGTGGTGGAGTGGTGGAGTGGTGGAGTGGGTGGAATGTTGGAGTGGTGGAATGGTTGAGTGGTGGAATAGTGGAGTGGGTGGAGTGGTGGAGTGATGGAGGTGGTGGAGGTGGTGGAGTGGTGGAGTGGTGGAGTGGTGGAGTGGTGGAATGATGGAGTGGGTGGAGTGGTGGAGTGGGAGGAATGGTGGAAAGTTGGAGTGGTGGAGTGGTGGAATGGTGGAGTGGGAGGAATGGTGGAATGTTGGAGTGGTGGAGTGGTGGAGTGGTGGAGTGGGTGGAATGGTGGAGTGGTGGAGTGGGTGGAATGTTGGAGTGGTGGAGTGGGTGGAGTGGGTGGAGTGGTGGAGTGGGAGGAATGGTGGAAAGTTGGAGTGGTGGAGTGGTGGAATGGTGGAGTGGGAGGAATGGTGGAATGTTGGAGTGGTGGAGTAGTGGAGTGGTGGAGTGGGTGGAATGTTGGAGTGGTGGAGTGGGTGGAGTGGTGGAGTGGTGGAGTGGGTGGAGTGGTGGAATGGTGGAGTCGGTGGAATGGTGGAGTGGTGGAGTGGTGGAGTGGTGGAATGGTGGAATGTTGGAGTGGGTGGAATGGTGGAGTGGGTGGAGTGGTGGAATGGTGGAGTGAGTGGAGTGGGTGGAGTGGTGGAGTGGGTGGAGTGGTGGAGTGGTGGAGGTGGTGGAGTGGGTGGAGTGGGTGGAATGGTGGAGTGGTGGAGGTGGTGGAGTGGTGGAGTGGTGGAATGGTGGAGTGGGTGGAGTGGTGGAGTGGTGGAATGGTGGAGTGGGTGGAATGGTGGAGTGGGAGGAATGGTGGAAGGTTGGAGTGGTGGAGTGGGTGGAATGGTGGAGTGGTGGAGTGGGTGGAATGTTGGAGTGGTGGAGTGGGTGGAGTGGGTGGAGTGGTGGAGTGGGTGGAATGGTTGAATGTTGGAGTGGTGGAGTGGTGGAATGGTGGAGTGGTGGAGTGGTGGAGTAGTGGAATGGTGGAATGTTGGAGTGGGTGGAATGGTGGAGTGGGTGGAGTGGTGGAATGGTGGAGTGGTGGAATGGGTGGAGTGGGTGGAGTGGGTGGAGTGGTGGAGTGGTGGAGTGGTAGAGTGGTGGAATGTTGGAGGGGCACATTGGTCACTAGGACCCGTACCAAAGCCCCTCACTCTGGGGGTTACCCCAGCTAAATGCTCGGGGGGCTGCTTGCTCATCGGAGGTGCACGCAAACCCTGCTTGCTCCACTCCCTCCAACTCCAGGAATTTAAAATAGGAACGGGGTTGCCATAACGCCGGGGGGAAAACTAGAACGTTTCCCTCACCGGAAGTTAAGAATGCTAGCCGACGTTAGCCAGGATGCTTTTTTAACCTGTGCTAGGCTAACTAGCCTCTTTCACCGCAGCGTACTCCGCTTAGAATAACCAAGCAACTTAACGCTACGTATACCTGACAAGAGAGCTACCCCAGCAACTCCACCGTGGGGACGTTGAAATAGCTAGTAATGTAAACGAACCCCATTCCATACAAATGTGCGCCACCGCGACATTCAAAACGAGGCTGCAAAGGAAACTAATGGGACTGTAGCGACTGTATTGACATCAAAATCTGGGGTGTGAACTACGTTTCTATTCAAGCATTGATTGACATGGTAATGGACCTATAGTATTGGAGAGAAGTTGGAAAAACTGACCCCTCTGACGCTGTACTTTACATCGTGACGTGTCATGCCGTAACGTACAGCATGCATAAAGCAACCATTTCTACCTTACAATCTCTCTCCGCTAGGTGTAGCACTGCTCTCATAGTTTAAAAACAAGGAAGGGACAGGGACTGGGGGAAGGGGAAGGGGGGGATACCTAGTAATTTTTTTGCGTCGTCACTGCAAGCGATCATGACTCTCAAAAGTCACTGTTTACTTCTGAAGATCACTTTAGCACAGCCCTAAAAACCTGATTCAAATTTGACACAAACCTTAAAAAAGGTATGTATGTAATGACACATTATATAAACTCTTTAGAGTGTTTTATTTACGTTTTAGAGGCGATAAGGTGATAAGTTGGACAGATCGAGTGAAAAAAGCCATTTCCCCACACGACATCTCTCCCTCTCACTATCACCCATAGGTTTCGCTTCCCCACCCGCCATTTTTAAAAAGACAGAGCTCATTGCCTTCTGGAATCATGCAGAGACGGGCATCATGAAGGTCTCGTCATTGATTTTGTTGGAAAGGGGAGAAATTGTGCTTTACAATGGTATTGACATTACAGTTGATCTGGAAGTATTACGTTTTTTGTTGCTAAAATAAGGTCAATGTACAAAAGTGAGTGAGTTTACGTTAATAGCTAGCTCGCCTCGGCGAGTTAGCCAACCTGGCTAGCACGATATGCAGCGCTGCCCGAGTCTCGAAAATCCATGTAGGACCGGAACGCTGAGGTGGGACCAGACCATTCCTCAAACAAATCTGGGAAGAGAGGCAATCGGTGATTGACCGAGGCAGACACAGGTGGCGTTGGCAACCCAACGAACCTGGCCGCCCTCTCTCTTCGAGTAGGTTCCAGTAACCGGCAAACAGAGCGAACAGGACGCGGGCTGCCACCGGATACCCCACGGCCCAGGCAGATAAGACATTTGCTCCGTTCACGCCTCCTGCACCTCTGAGTCACCATTGGTAATTTCAAGCTTCCTCAAGAATGCTACACCTCTTTCCTGACAATGCGCACATGGACTGGTTTGAGGGAAGGCCGCCTGAGCGTGCTCCAAGCCGAGACAAACTACACATACTACACAAACTACACTACACAGTATATTTCAGAGAAATGCTATAACCCCACGACTGGGGGCATGATCTTGACCCTGAACCCGGCTTTGCCATCTTTGTATCGGTCATTTTCTTAGCCATCTTAGTCATTGCACAAGCAAACTGAAGAATAACTACATGTTCGTGATTAGAAAATGTACGAGAACAAGTACAACCTTCAGCACACAACGTCCAGAAAATGACCTTGCTTTACCACTATGGGACAGTTTAGTTGGCGCAACATAAGGGAAAAGGGAAAAGCTAGTCAGTTGTTCAACTGAATACATTCAACCGAAAATGTGTCTTCTGCATTTAACCCAATCAGAGAGGTGCAGGGGGGGCTGCCTTAATCCACATCTAGGTCATCGGCGTCCGGGTAGTAGTTGTTGCTGGGGGTTAACTGCCTTTGCTCAAGGGTAGAACGGCAGATTTGTTTTTTTCAACTTGCCGGCTCTGGGATTCTAACCACTTATGTAACCTGGTGGAAAGTAGTGCACTAGAAAGGTAATAGTATGCCATGTGGGACCCAGCCTGTGTTATTTCTCAAGGAGTTATGACCAGGTTACTTTTTTGCACTATGTCCCGTAGAGGTTCATCTACATCAGGCTAATAGTAGGACATTCATTTCATTTAGAAAATTAAGCAGGAAACAACTTTAGGCTAACATAGTTATGTCTCTCACTCAACCAATGTACACACACACACACACACACACACACACATGCACACACACACACACGCACACGCACACGCACACACACACACACACACACACACACACACACACATGCACACACACACACAGACACACACGCACACACACGCGTGCACACACACACACACGCGTGCACTAATGCGCACACACACACATACACAAACACACACTCACACACACATCTAAACCACCTGCTATAGGCTCAGGGCCAGTGGAGGTCGGTGACGTTTGAAGTGAGACAGGATGCTAAGAAAAAAATTATGAGCATGGCCTTATTTCTATTACAGCACATTGGATGACTGACATTCATTTTCCATTCACCCAGTTCAATGCAACATCGATAGGTTTAGGCTACTACATGATACTGAAATGTTCCCTATACCCATTATGAGGTTTCTACAACCTAGCCTGTGAATGAAAGTTTACAACGTAGGTGCACACAGGTCGAGAGACAATGACACATTCAATACCTCCTTGGCACACTCTTGCCTGCATCAAATTCAGGTGTGTTAATCCCCCGTTTCGTTTCTGTTTGCTCTCATTTATGACATTTTTTTCAACTGAATCGGCGGAATGAAAACACCCTTCTGATCAAACGCAAACAGTTCACTTTCATAGCAGCCACATAAAAACAGCATTAACACTTTTCCTCGTTGTATACATAATTCCTTCTCGCAACTTCCTCCTCTCACCTTTCTCTTACGCTTGTGGACTTCCGTGCACAACACATCAGTTGTCTGATGGACCTGGCGAAAAAAACTTTCCAAGCCAAACCTTCATATCATAACCGCTAACCGCTAACCACTATGCACCATCATATCACCATCATGCCTGCTACCGCTACACACTACTACAAAAATCACTGAAGCTGGAGACTCATATCTCCCTCACTAGCTTTAAGCACCAGCTGTCAGTGCAACTCACAGATCTCTGCACCTGCACATAGCCCATCTGTAAACAGCCCATCCTACTACCTCATTCCCATACTGTATTTATTTATTTATTTATCTTGCTCCTCTGCACCCCAGTAACTTGACATTTATCTTCTGCACATCTACCATCCCAGTGTTTTAATTGCTATATTGTAATTACCTCGCCACCATGGCCTATTTGTTGCCCTACCTCCCTTATCTTACCTCATTTGCACTCACTGTAAATAGACTTATTATTTATATATTTTTTCATTTTTCTACTGTATTATTGGCTGTACGTCTGTGTATTCCATGTGTAACTCTTTGTTGTTGTATGTATCAAACTGCTGTGCTTTATCTTGGCCAGGTCGCAGTTGTAAATGAGAACTTGTTCTCAACTAGCCTACCTGGTTAAATAAAGGTGAAATACATTTTTAAAAAATAAGCACGGCCTACATCAATGTAACCATAGTAACGTCATAGTCAACGTAGCTACTGGAACTAAAGTGTTAGTAAAACCGCTACAATCATGCAGTACTGCAGACAGTCAGCAAGCAGTTTAGCAGTTACACTGGCGGGGCCCCGGTGGCAATAAATTAATGAACCCAAAAGCTTACCTTGACTTGGAAGAGTTCCAGTGTTGTGTTGGATAGCCAGCTGCATGAGCTCTGATAGGTTAAAGGACATCCTCCGCAAGTTGTTATAATTACTGTGTAAGTCCATGGAAGGGAGTGAGAACCATGAGCCTCCTATGTTTTGTATTGAAGTCAATGTACCCAGTGAAGGATGGAAGCTAGCTGTCCTCCGGCTACACCATGGTGCTGCCCTAGAGAGTGCTGCTGAGGCTACTGTAGACCTTCATTGTTTTAACCAATTATTTGGTGACGGTAATATATTTAGTATAGTTTTATCTAAAAAGGAAAGCTTTTTTTAATGTTTCACTATTTAGATTTTTATGAAATTCACTGAGGAAGATGGTCCTCCCTTTCCTCCTCTGAGGAGCCTCCACTGTTTAAGGGCAGATGTGACTCTACTCTCCCGAAGATTACAGCTGAGGCATCAGAACATCCCAGCTTGTCTCAGACAGTGTTGTGGTAACTTAATATAACACTCAGATGTGCGTGCAACTCTGAGAAAGTGAAAGTTAAAGTCTTAAGGTCTAACTTCAAGGAGAGAGAGAGGACAGAACAGAACAACTCTTGTCTTGTCAGAGAGAAAGTTCTCATCTCTCCCCCCAAAAACACACAGAATGCCAAATGTGCCGAGAGCACTAGAGGGATTTAGATTTGAGATTCCTCTCCATCTCTGGGTTTGTGTGAGAGACTGATGGGATTGGAAGTGACAAGGCTATAATTCAGCTCGGTCATGAAGCAGTCACTCACTGGATCCTTCCTTGCTCTTTCCTCTATCATTTCTCTCTCTTTCCCTTTCTCCCTCTCTCCTTCCTTCTCTTCCCTTCTTTCCTCTCCTTCACTTCTTCCACCATATGAACTGTGTGATGGAGAGTGTGGTGTATTGGGATTGTGCCGCAATGCATTGTGGGAGTTGTGTGTGGACACCGAGCACGTTCTAAATAAATGTTTCAATTGATTACCATCTCCCATCTCATCATTATTGAATCGTATTAAAGACAAGGTTATGAAACCAGACATTCAGGTCACAGTTGTAAATGAGAACTTGTTCTCAATTGGCCTACCTGGTTAAATAAAGGTGAAATTAAAAATGTAAAAAATTACAGAGAGTGAAACCATGTCAAACAGCTATGTGATAAACCATGTCCTGGGAGACTCAGTTGAGACTTTGCCTCTCCCTGTCATCCCTCGTTCCTCCCATTTCCATTCCATGCAACTCCCATCCTTTCCTCTCTTATCCACATTTCCTCCCTCTCTCCTTTCCTCTCTCTCCACATCTCCTCCCTCTCTCCTTTCCTCTCTCCACATCTCCTCCCTCTCTCCTTTTCTCTCTCCACATCTCCTCCCTCTCTCCTTTTCTCTCTCCACATCTCCTCCCTCTCTCCTTTCCTCTCTACTCCACATCTCATCCCTCTCTCCTTTCCTCTCTCCACATCTCCTCCCTCTCTCCTTTCCTCTCTCTCCACATCTCCTCCCTCTCTCCTTTCCTATCTCCACATCTCCTCCCTCTCTCCTTTTCTCTCTCCACATCTCCTCCCTCTCTCCTTTCCTCTCTCTCCACATCTCCTCCCTCTCTCCTTTCCTCTCTCCACATCTCCTCCCTCTCTCCTTTCCTCTCTCCACATCTCCTCCCTCTCTCCTTTCCTCTCTCCACATCTCCTCCCTCTCTCCTTTCCTCTCTCTCCACATCTCCTCCCTCTCTCCTTTTCTCTCTCTCCACATCTCATCCCTCTCTCCTTTTCTCTTCCCACATCTCCTCCCTCTCTCCTTTCCTCCCTCTCCACATCTCCTCCCTCTCTCCTTTTCTCTCCACATCTCCTCCCTCTCTCATTTCCTCTCTCTCCACATCTCCTCCCTCTCTCCTTTCCTCTCTACTCCACATCTCATCCCTCTCTCCTTTCCTCTCTCCACATCTCCTCCCTCTCTCCTTTCCTCTCTCTCCACATCTCCTCCCTCTCTCCTTTCCTCTCTCTCCACATCTCCTCCCTCTCTCCTTTCCTCTCTCTCCACATCTCCTCCCTCTCTCCTTTCCTCTCTCTCCACATCTCCTCCCTCTCTCCTTTCCTCTCTACTCCACATCTCCTCCCTCTCTCCTTTCCTCTCTCCACATCTCCTCCCTCTCTCCTTTCCTCTCTCCACATCTCCTCCCTCTCTCCTTTCCTCTCTCTCCACCTCCTCCCTCTCTCCTTTTCTCTCTCTCCACATCTCATCCCTCTCTCCTTTTCTCTTCCCACATCTCCTCCCTCTCTCCTTTCCTCTCTCTCCACATCTCCTCACTCTCTCCTTTTCTCTCCACATCTCCTCCCTCTCTCCTTTCCTCTCTCTCCACATCTCCTCCCTCTCTCCTTTCCTCTCTACTCCACATCTCCTCCCTCTCTCCTTTCCTCTCTCCACATCTCCGCCCTCTCTCCTTTCCTCTCTACTCCACATCTCCTCCCTCTCTCCTTTTCTCTCTCCACATCTCCTCCCTCTCTCCTTTCCTTTCTCCACATCTCCTCCCTCTCTCCTTTCCTCTCTCCACATCTCCTCCCTCTCTCCTTTCCTCTCTACTCCACATCTCCTCCCTCTCTCCTTTCCTCTCTCTCCACATCTCCTCCCTCTCTCCTTTTCTCTCTCCACATCTCCTCCCTCTCTCCTTTTCTCTCTCCACATCTCCTCCCTCTCTCCTTTCCTCTCTCTCCACATCTCCTCCCTCTCTCCTTTCCTCTCTCTCCACATCTCCTCCCTCTCTCCTTTTCTCTCTCTCCACATCTCATCCCTCTCTCCTTTTCTCTTCCCACATCTCCTCCCTCTCTCCTTTCCTCTCTCTCCACATCTCCTCCCTCTCTCCTTTTCTCTCCACATCTCCTCCCTCTCTCCTTTCCTCTCTCTCCACATCTCCTCCCTCTCTCCTTTCCTCTCTACTCCACATCTCCTCCCTCTCTCCTTTCCTCTCTCCACATCTCCTCCCTCTCTCCTTTCCTCTCTCCACATCTCCTCCCTCTCTCCTTTCCTCTCTCCACATCTCCTCCCTCTCTCCTTTCTTCTCTACTCCACATCTCATCCCTCTCTCCTTTTCTCTCTCCACATCTCCTCCCTCTCTCCTTTCCTCTCTCTCCACATCTCCTCCCTCTCTCCTTTCCTCTCTCTCTACATCTCCTCCCTCTCCCCTTTCCTCTCTCTCCTTTAACACAGTCCCCTCCAAAGACACCGTTTGTGAGTGTTTGTGTGTGTGTGCGTGTGTGCGTGTGTGTGTGTGTGCGTGCGTGTGTGTTTGTGCGCGTGTGTGCGCGCGTGTGTGCGCGCGTGTGTGTGTGAGTGTACTCTGTCTGTATTCTGTCTGTATTCTGTCTGTAAAGGCTGTGTTCAGAGTCTCTACTGTGGACCATGCTGTCAAAGTAACTCATATGATATACTTCTACCATACAGTCTGTACTCCTCTATTGGACTGTACATTTGATTAATTTGATGTACAGTCAGTACAATGGTTCTGATTTCCTGTATTTCCAGTAGTACAAAATTATTTCCTACAATTTATTTATGAATTAACCTCTCTGAAAAGGAGATCAATAATCTCTCCTTTACACACAAATAAAATTACTTTTTCATACTTCAGATTCTTGAACAACATTAACAACAACCTATTAATATATGTAAATGTTTTTCAGCACGTGTTTTAGGAGCAATTTAAATCATCTGAATAATATGATCAAATTGCTAACATGTTATTGACGAATGGTTTGGTTGGTGGGGGGAGCTTGGAGGGAACACCGCTGGAAAGAAATCTACAGAGACACACACCTCCTGGAGGTAAAGCTCCGTAGGCACTGCCCCTGTGTGTGTTCCAGTAACCCTGTAGCAGTGGTCTGAAGCTAGCTTCTCTTTGTGATAGGTGGAATATGTAATGGAAAAAACACTGCCGGAGGCACCTGGAGAAAGCTGTAATTCCAACACAACACATTTGGCTTCAAATTATTAAAAAAAAAAAAAAAAAAAACATGTAATCCATTTTCTTCCAAGAGAGGCTAAATAGTGAGTACTCATTTTACATCCAGCTTGCTTTACATTACGTTAATCCAGTCAGGACTGTGAGGCAGCAGCAATTTATCTTTCTCTTTCTTTGGTACTTTAACTTAATTTAGCTGTTTCTAGATCAGTGCTTCGGGCTACCAGCTTTGTATCTCTGCCTACAGCCAGCCTTCCTAAACTGCGCTACGCTCTTTAAAAAAAAGGTTTCCAAAAGGATTCTGTAGCTGTTCTCAAAGGAAAACCCCTTTATGATTCCAGGTAGAACCCTTTGTGGTTCCAGGTAGAACCCTCTGTAGAAATGGTTCTACTTGGAACCCAAAAAGGTTCTTCAAAGGGTTATCCAATGGGGACAGCCGAAGAACCTTTTAAGTATTTTTATTTTTCTTTCTAAGAGCGTGGAAACTGTTGTAAGCAGGGTTTTTCCCATCCTCAAAATCCTCAATAAAAAACTTCTAAAAAAGTAAAGAGGAAGCCTGAAAGCCTTGAAGACATGAAGGATGGGTTTTCAAACTGAATATCAGCAGGCAGCTGAGTCAGCGTCTGGGAGAGCCAGGAGAGCCATGATAGCCAGGATAGCTAGGAGAGCCATGATAGCCAGGATAGCTAGGAGAGCCATGATAGCCAGGATAGCTAGGAGAGCCATGATAGCCAGGATAGCTAGGAGAGCCATGATAGCTAGGAGAGCCATGATAGCCAGGATAGCTAGGAGAGCCATGATAGCCAGGATAGCCAGAGACCTAATCTGGGTCAGAAGGAGAGGTAGAGAGTGAATCACTGGATACACACACACAAACACTAACACACATACAGGGGATATATGCTGTGCTGAGAGGTACAGACATGGATACACTGGATACATGCTATGATGAGAGAAGAAGGTAACTCAAGGACACTGCCTTCATCCAAAAAATAATTCCTAAAAAATGTTACGTCTTATATAGTCGGAAGTTTACATACACCTTAGCCAAATACATGTAAACTCAGTTTTTCACAATTCCTGACATTTAATCCTAGTAAAAAATTCCATGTCTTGGGTCAGTTTGGATCACCACTTTATTTTAAGAATGTGAAATGTCAGAATAATAGCAGAGATAATTAATTATTTCAGCTTTTATTCCTTTCATCACATTCCCAGTGGGTCAGAAGTTTACATACACTCAATTAGTATTTGGTAGCATTGCCTTTAAATTATTTGCTTGTGTCAAACGTTTTGGGAAGCCTTCCACAAGCTTCCCACAATAAGTAGGGTGAATTTTGGCCCATTCCTCCTGACAGAGCTGGTGTAACTGAATCAGATTTGTAGGCCTCCTTGCTCGCACACACTTTTTCAGTTTTGCCCACACATTTTCTATGGGATTGAGGTCTGGGCTTTGTGATGGCCACTCCAATACCTTAAGCCATTTTGCCACAACTTTGGAAGTATGCTTGGGGTCATTGTCCATTTGGAAGACCTATTTGCGACCAAGCTTTAACTTCCTGACTGATGTCTTGAGACGATGTCTTAATTTTCCTTTCTCATGCCATCTATTTTGTGAAGTGCACCAGTCCCTCCTGCAGCAAAGCACCCCCACAACATGATGCTGCCACCCCTGTGCTTCACGGTTGGGATGGTGTTCTTCGGCATGCAAGGCTCCCCCTTTTTCCTCCAAACATAACGATTGTCCATTCTATTTTTGTTTCATAACACCAGAGGACATTTCTCCAAAAAGTACGATCTTTGCCCCCATGTGCAGTTGCAAACTGTAGTCTGGATTTTTTATGGCGGTTTTGGAGCAGTGGCTTCTTCCTTGCTGAGCGGCCTTTCAGGTTATGTCGATATAGGACTCGTTTTACTGTGGATACAGATACTTTTGTACCTGTTTCCTCCAGCATCTTCACAAGGTCCTTTGCTGTTGTTCTGGGATTGATTTGCACTTTTCGCACCAAAGTACATTCATCTCTACGAGACAGAACGTGTCTTTTTCCTGAGCGGTATGATGGCTGCGTGGTCCAATGGTGTTTATACTTGCATACTATTGTTTTTACAGATGAACATGGTACCTTCAGGCGTTTGGAAATTGCTCCCAGGGATGAACCAGACTTGTGGAGGTCTACAATAATATTTCTGATGTCTTGGCTGATTTATTTAGATTTTCCCATGATGTCAAGCAAAGAGGCACAGGTACACTTCCAATTGACTCAAATGATGTCAATTAGCCTATCTCAAGCTTCTAAAGCCATGACATCATTTTCTGGAATTTTTCAAGCTGTATAAAGGCACAGTCAACTTAGTGTATGTAAACTTCTTTCCCGTACTCCTGCTTCTATTCTCTTTTGCTAGTCCTCCCGGTTTTGACCCTTGTCTGTTTTCTGGACTCTGTACCCGCCTGCCTGACCATTCTGCCTGCCCTGACCTCGAGCCTGCCTGCCACTCTGTATCCGCCTGCCTGACCATTCTGCCTGCCCTGACCTCGAGCCTGCCTGCCACTCTGTATCCGCCTGCCTGACCATTCTGCCTGCCCTGACCTCGAGCCTGCCTGACCATTCTGCCTGCCCTGACCTCGAGCCTGCCTGCCACTCTGTACCTCCTGGACACTGATCTGGTTATGACCTTTTGCCTGTCCACGAACATTCTCTTGACTACCTCTTTTGGATTGTTTAATAAATATCAAGACACAAAACATTTTCCTCCCGTGTCGGCATCTGGGTCTCGCTTTGTGCCCTTATAAAAACAGAACAATAAAGTACAACATGTCCTGAACACAGCTGGAGAGAAGCACAGAAATGTGGGGTCATAGACATTAAATAAATAACATTTTAAGAAAATATTACTTTGACATATTGCTTTCAGACCAATTTCTGCTAATCAGTGTGTTTAAAGAAAGATAGAGGGGAGGGTATTCTGGCAGGTAACTAGTAACAGTGAGAGCAGTGTGTGGGTGACTAGTAACAGTGAGAGCAGTGTGTGGGTAACTAGTAACAGTGAGAGCAGTGTGTGGGTGACTAGTAACAGTGAGAGCAGTGTGTAGGTGACTAGTAACAGTGAGAGCAGTGTGTGGGTGACTAGTAACAGTGAGAGCAGTGTGTAGGTGACTAGTAACAGTGAGAGCAGTGTATGGGTGACTAGTAACAGTGAGAGCAGTGTGTGGATGACTAGTAACAGTGAGAGCAGTGTGTAGGTGACTAGTAACAGTGAGAGCAGTGTGTAGGTGACTAGTAACAGTGAGAGCAGTGTGTGGGTGACTAGTAACAGTGAGAGCAGTGTGTAGGTGACTAGTAACAGTGAGAGCAGTGTGTGGGTGACTAGTAACAGTGAGAGCAGTGTGTGGGTGACTAGTAACAGTGAGAGCAGTGTGTGGGTGACTAGTAACAGTGAGAGCAGTGTGTAGGTGACTAGTAACAGTGAGAGCAGTGTGTGGGTGACTAGTAACAGTGAGAGCAGTGTGTGGGTGACTAGTAACAGTGAGAGCAGTGTGTGGGTGACTAGTAACAGTGAGAGCAGTGTGTGGGTGACTAGTAACAGTGAGAGCAGTGTGTGGGTGACTAGTAACAGTGAGAGCAGTGTGTGGGTGACTAGTAACAGTGAGAGCAGTGTGTGGGTGACTAGTAACAGTGAGAGCAGTGTGTGGGTGACTAGTAACAGTGAGAGCAGTGTGTGGGTGACTAGTAACAGTGAGAGCAGTGTGTGGATGACTAGTAACAGTGAGAGCAGTGTATGGGTGACTAGTAACAGTGAGAGCAGTGTGTAGGTGACTAGTAACAGTGAGAGCAGTGTGTAGGTGACTAGTAACAGTGAGAGCAGTGTGTGGGTGACTAGTAACAGTGAGATTAGTGTGTAGGTGACTAGTAACAGTGAGAGCAGTGTGTGGGTGACTAGTAACAGTGAGAGCAGTGTGTAGGTGACTAGTAACAGTGAGAGCAGTGTGTGGGTGACTAGTAACAGTGAGAACAGTGTGTGGGTGACTAGTAACAGTGAGAGCAGTGTGTGGGTGACTAGTAACAGTGAGAGCAGTATGTGGGTGACGAGTAACAGTGAGAGCAGTGTGTAAGTGACTAGTAACAGTGAGAGCAGTGTGTGGGTGACTAGTAACAGTGAGAGCAGTGTGTGGGTGACTAGTAACAGTGAGAGCAGTGTGTGGGTGACAAGTAACAGTGAGAGCAGTGTGTGGGTGACTAGTAACAGTGAGAGCAGTGTGTAGGTGACTAGTAACAGTGAGAGCAGTTTGTGGGTGACTAGTAACAGTGAGAGCAGTGTGTGGGTGACTAGTAACAGTGAGAGCAGTGTGTGGGTGACAAGTAACAGTGAGAGCAGTGTGTGGGTGACAAGTAACAGTGAGAGCAGTGTGGGGGTGACTAGTAACAGTGAGAGCAGTGTGTGGGTGACTAGTAACAGTGAGAGCAGTGTGTGGGTGACTAGTAACAGTGAGAGCAGTGTGTGGGTGACTAGTAACAGTGAGAGCAGTGTGTGGGTGACTAGTAACAGTGAGAGCAGTGTGTGGGTGACTAGTAACAGTGAGAGCAGTGTGTGGGTGACTAGTAACAGTGAGAGCAGTGTGTGGGTGACGAGTAACAGTGAGAGCAGTGTGTAAGTGACTAGTAACAGTGAGAGCAGTGTGTGGGTGACAAGTAACAGTGAGAGCAGTGTGTGGGTGACTAGTAACAGTGAGAGCAGTTTGTAAGTGACTAGTAACAGTGAGAGCAGTGTGTGGGTGACTAGTAACAGTGAGAGCAGTGTGTAAGTGACTAGTAACAGTGAGAGCAGTGTGTGGGTGACTAGTAACAGTGAGAGCAGTGTGTGGGTGACTAGTAACAGTGAGAGCAGTGTGTGGATGACTAGTAACAGTGAGAGCAGTGTGTAGGTGACTAGTAACAGTGAGAGCAGTGTGTAGGTGACTAGTAACAGTGAGAGCAGTGTGTAGGTGACTAGTAACAGTGAGAGCAGTGTGTGGGTGACTAGTAACAGTGAGAGCAGTGTGTAAGTGACTAGTAACAGTGAGAGCAGTGTGTAGGTGACTAGTAACAGTGAGAGCAGTGTGTGGGTGACTAGTAACAGTGAGAGCAGTGTGTAGGTGACTAGTAACAGTGAGAGCAGTTTGTGGGTGACTAGTAACAGTGAGAGCAGTGTGTGGGTGACTAGTAACAGTGAGTGCAGTGTGTGGGTGACAAGTAACAGTGAGAGCAGTGTGTAGGTGACTAGTAACAGTGAGAGCAGTGTGTAGGTGACTAGTAACAGTGAGAGCAGTGTGTGGGTGACTAGTAACAGTGAGAGCAGTGTGTAGGTGACTAGTAACAGTGAGAGCAGTGTATGGGTGACTAGTAACAGTGAGAGCAGTGTGTGGATGACTAGTAACAGTGAGAGCAGTGTGTAGGTGACTAGTAACAGTGAGAGCAGTGTGTAGGTGACTAGTAACAGTGAGAGCAGTGTGTGGGTGACTAGTAACAGTGAGAGCAGTGTGTAGGTGACTAGTAACAGTGAGAGCAGTGTGTGGGTGACAAGTAACAGTGAGAGCAGTGTGTGGGTGACTAGTAACAGTGAGAGCAGAGTGTGGGTGACTAGTAACAGTGAGAGCAGTGTGTAGGTGACTAGTAACAGTGAGAGCAGTGTGTGGGTGACTAGTAACAGTGAGAGCAGTGTGTGGGTGACTAGTAACAGTGAGAGCAGTGTGTGGGTGACTAGTAACAGTGAGAGCAGTGTGTGGGTGACTAGTAACAGTGAGAGCAGTGTGTGGGTGACTAGTAACAGTGAGAGCAGTGTGTGGATGACTAGTAACAGTGAGAGCAGTGTATGGGTGACTAGTAACAGTGAGAGCAGTGTGTAGGTGACTAGTAACAGTGAGAGCAGTGTATGGGTGACTAGTAACAGTGAGAGCAGTGTGTAGGTGACTAGTAATAGTGAGAGCAGTGTATGGGTGACTAGTAACAGTGAGAGCAGTGTGTGGGTGACTAGTAACAGTGAGAGCAGTGTGTGGGTGACTAGTAACAGTGAGAGCAGTGTGTGGGTGACAAGTAACAGTGAGAGCAGTGTGTGGGTGACTAGTAACAGTGAGAGCAGTGTGTGGGTGACTAGTAACAGTGAGAGCAGTGTATGGGTGACTAGTAACAGTGAGAGCAGTTTGTGGGTGACTAGTAACAGTGAGAGCAGTGTGTAGGTGACTAGTAACAGTGAGAGCAGTGTGTAGGTGACTAGTAACAGTGAGAGCAGTGTGTGGGTGACTAGTAACAGTGAGAGCAGTGTGTGGGTGACTAGTAACAGTGAGAGCAGTTTGTGGGTGACTAGTAACAGTGAGAGCAGTGTGTAGGTGACTAGTAACAGTGAGAGCAGTGTGTGGGTGACTAGTAACAGTGAGAGCAGTGTGTGGGTGACTAGTAACAGTGAGAGCAGTGTGTGGGTGACTAGTAACAGTGAGAGCAGTGTGTGGGTGACTAGTAACAGTGAGAGCAGTTTGTGGGTGACTAGTAACAGTGAGAGCAGTGTGTAGGTGACTAGTAACAGTGAGAGCAGTGTGTGGGTGACTAGTAACAGTGAGAGCAGTGTGTGGGTGACTAGTAACAGTGAGAACAGTGTGTGGGTGACTAGTAACAGTGAGAGCAGTGTGTGGGTGACTAGTAACAGTGAGAGCAGTTTGTGGGTGACTAGTAACAGTGAGAGCAGTGTGTGGGTGACTAGTAACAGTGAGAGCAGTGTGTGGGTGACTAGTAACAGTGAGAGCAGTGTGTGGATGACTAGTAACAGTGAGATCAGTGTATGGGTGACTAGTAACAGTGAGAGCAGTGTGTAGGTGACTAGTAACAGTGAGAGCAGTGTATGTGTGACTAGTAACAGTGAGAGCAGTGTGTGGGTGACTAGTAACAGTGAGAGCAGTGTGTGGGTGACTAGTAACAGTGAGAGCAGTGTGTAGGTGACTAGTAACAGTGAGAGCAGTGTGTGGGTGACGAGTAACAGTGAGAGCAGTGTGTAAGTGACTAGTAACAGTGAGAGCAGTGTGTGGGTGACAAGTAACAGTGAGAGCAGTGTGTGGGTGACTAGTAACAGTGAGAGCAGTGTGTGGTTGACTAGTAACAGTGAGAGCAGTGTGTGGGTGACTAGTAACAGTGAGAGCAGTGTGTAGGTGACTAGTAACAGTGAGAGCAGTGTGTGGGTGACTAGTAACAGTGAGATTAGTGTGTAGGTGACTAGTAACAGTGAGAGCAGTGTGTGGGTGACTAGTAACAGTGAGAGCAGTGTGTGGGTGACTAGTAACAGTGAGAGCAGTTTGTGGGTGACTAGTAACAGTGAGAGCAGTGTGTAGGTGACTAGTAACAGTGAGAGCAGTGTGTGGGTGACTAGTAACAGTGAGAGCAGTGTGTGGGTGACTAGTAACAGTGAGAGCAGTGTGTGGGTGACTAGTAACAGTGAGAGCAGTGTGTGGGTGACTAGTAACAGTGAGAGCAGTTTGTGGGTGACTAGTAACAGTGAGAGCAGTGTGTAGGTGACTAGTAACAGTGAGAGCAGTGTGTGGGTGACTAGTAACAGTGAGAGCAGTGTGTGGGTGACTAGTAACAGTGAGAACAGTGTGTGGGTGACTAGTAACAGTGAGAGCAGTGTGTGGGTGACTAGTAACAGTGAGAGCAGTTTGTGGGTGACTAGTAACAGTGAGAGCAGTGTGTGGGTGACTAGTAACAGTGAGAGCAGTGTGTGGGTGACTAGTAACAGTGAGAGCAGTGTGTGGATGACTAGTAACAGTGAGATCAGTGTATGGGTGACTAGTAACAGTGAGAGCAGTGTGTAGGTGACTAGTAACAGTGAGAGCAGTGTATGTGTGACTAGTAACAGTGAGAGCAGTGTGTGGGTGACTAGTAACAGTGAGAGCAGTGTGTGGGTGACTAGTAACAGTGAGAGCAGTGTGTAGGTGACTAGTAACAGTGAGAGCAGTGTGTGGGTGACGAGTAACAGTGAGAGCAGTGTGTAAGTGACTAGTAACAGTGAGAGCAGTGTGTGGGTGACAAGTAACAGTGAGAGCAGTGTGTGGGTGACTAGTAACAGTGAGAGCAGTGTGTGGGTGACTAGTAACAGTGAGAGCAGTGTGTGGGTGACTAGTAACAGTGAGAGCAGTGTGTAGGTGACTAGTAACAGTGAGAGCAGTGTGTGGGTGACTAGTAACAGTGAGATTAGTGTGTAGGTGACTAGTAACAGTGAGAGCAGTGTGTGGGTGACTAGTAACAGTGAGAGCAGTGTGTAGGTGACTAGTAACAGTGAGAGCAGTGTGTAGGTGACTAGTAACAGTGAGAGCAGTGTGTGGGTGACTAGTAACAGTGAGAACAGTGTGTGGGTGACTAGTAACAGTGAGAGCAGTGTGTGGGTGACTAGTAACAGTGAGAGCAGTGTGTGGGTGACAAGTAACAGTGAGAGCAGTGTGTGGGTGACTAGTAACAGTGAGAGCAGTGTGTAGGTGACTAGTAACAGTGAGAGCAGTTTGTGGGTGACTAGTAACAGTGAGAGCAGTGTGTGGGTGACTAGTAACAGTGAGAGCAGTGTGTGGGTGACAAGTAACAGTGAGAGCAGTGTGTGGGTGACAAGTAACAGTGAGAGCAGTGTGTGGGTGACTAGTAACAGTGAGAGCAGTGTGTGGGTGACTAGTAACAGTGAGAGCAGTGTGTGGGTGACTAGTAACAGTGAGAGCAGTGTGTGGGTGACTAGTAACAGTGAGAGCAGTGTGTGGGTGACTAGTAACAGTGAGAGCAGTGTGTGGGTGACTAGTAACAGTGAGAGCAGTGTGTGGGTGACTAGTAACAGTGAGAGCAGTGTGTGGGTGACGAGTAACAGTGAGAGCAGTGTGTAAGTGACTAGTAACAGTGAGAGCAGTGTGTGGGTGACAAGTAACAGTGAGAGCAGTGTGTGGGTGACTAGTAACAGTGAGAGCAGTTTGTAAGTGACTAGTAACAGTGAGAGCAGTGTGTGGGTGACTAGTAACAGTGAGAGCAGTGTGTAAGTGACTAGTAACAGTGAGAGCAGTGTGTGGGTGACTAGTAACAGTGAGAGCAGTGTGTGGGTGACTAGTAACAGTGAGAGCAGTGTGTGGATGACTAGTAACAGTGAGAGCAGTGTGTAGGTGACTAGTAACAGTGAGAGCAGTGTGTAGGTGACTAGTAACAGTGAGAGCAGTGTGTAGGTGACTAGTAACAGTGAGAGCAGTGTGTGGGTGACTAGTAACAGTGAGAGCAGTGTGTAAGTGACTAGTAACAGTGAGAGCAGTGTGTAGGTGACTAGTAACAGTGAGAGCAGTGTGTGGGTGACTAGTAACAGTGAGAGCAGTGTGTAGGTGACTAGTAACAGTGAGAGCAGTTTGTGGGTGACTAGAAACAGTGAGAGCAGTGTGTGGGTGACTAGTAACAGTGAGAGCAGTGTGTAGGTGACTAGTAACAGTGAGAGCAGTGTGTGGGTGACTAGTAACAGTGAGAGCAGTGTGTGGGTGACTAGTAACAGTGAGAGCAGTGTGTGGGTGACTAGTAACAGTGAGAGCAGTGTGTGGGTGACGAGTAACAGTGAGAGCAGTGTGTAAGTGACTAGTAACAGTGAGAGCAGTGTGTGGGTGACAAGTAACAGTGAGAGCAGTGTGTGGGTGACTAGTAACAGTGAGAGCAGTTTGTAAGTGACTAGTAACAGTGAGAGCAGTGTGTGGGTGACTAGTAACAGTGAGAGCAGTGTGTAAGTGACTAGTAACAGTGAGAGCAGTGTGTGGGTGACTAGTAACAGTGAGAGCAGTGTGTGGGTGACTAGTAACAGTGAGAGCAGTGTGTGGATGACTAGTAACAGTGAGAGCAGTGTGTAGGTGACTAGTAACAGTGAGAGCAGTGTGTAGGTGACTAGTAACAGTGAGAGCAGTGTGTAGGTGACTAGTAACAGTGAGAGCAGTGTGTGGGTGACTAGTAACAGTGAGAGCAGTGTGTAAGTGACTAGTAACAGTGAGAGCAGTGTGTAGGTGACTAGTAACAGTGAGAGCAGTGTGTGGGTGACTAGTAACAGTGAGAGCAGTGTGTAGGTGACTAGTAACAGTGAGAGCAGTTTGTGGGTGACTAGTAACAGTGAGAGCAGTGTGTGGGTGACTAGTAACAGTGAGAGCAGTGTGTAGGTGACTAGTAACAGTGAGAGCAGTGTGTAGGTGACTAGTAACAGTGAGAGCAGTGTGTGGGTGACTAGTAACAGTGAGAGCAGTGTGTGGGTGACTAGTAACAGTGAGAGCAGTGTGTGGGTGACTAGTAACAGTGAGAGCAGTGTGTGAGTGACTAGTAACAGTGAGAGCAGTGTGTGGGTGACTAGTAACAGTGAGAGCAGTGTGTAGGTGACTAGTAACAGTGAGAGCAGTTTGTGGGTGACTAGTAACAGTGAGAGCAGTGTGTGGGTGACTAGTAACAGTGAGAGCAGTGTGTGGGTGACTAGTAACAGTGAGAGCAGTGTGTGGGTGACTAGTAACAGTGAGAGCAGTGTGTGGGTGACTAGTAACAGTGAGATCAGTGTGTGGGTGACTAGTAACAGTGAGAGCAGTGTGTGGGTGACTAGTAACAGTGAGAGCAGTGTGTGGGTGACAAGTAACAGTGAGAGCAGTGTGTGGGTGACTAGTAACAGTGAGAGCAGTGTGTGGGTGACTAGTAACAGTGAGATCAGTGTGTGGGTGATGCGACAGAGCTGCCTAGCGGTGACTAACATAACAGACTCACTCAATTAAAAGTTTTAGCCAGGGAATTTGCATATAAACAAACCTCAGATAGCACTATTCATGGCTATTATAGAAACACTATTGTCCTTTTGGGAATTCCCATCTAGTTCTTTATTGCGTTCTTAATGGCACTTGGTGCTTCCTGCTTCCCGTCTGATATGTCTTTCACCCTCTTCTTCTTCGTACTGAAACAGGCTGTTAGCTTTATATCTATTCATTCTGTACTGTACTGAAACAGGCTGTTAGCTTTATATCTATTCATTCTGTAGACAATAACTCCCACACACACACACACACACACACACACACACTGCTCTCACTTTTTCTTGTCTATATTGAATACATAATTAAAAAATTCACATTGTTGGTTGGAAAAAGTATGTGAACCCCTGGGCTACTGACTTCTCCAACAACTAATTGGAGTCAGGAGTCAGCTAACCTGGAGTCCAATCAATGAGAGGAGATTGGAGATGTTGGGTAGAGCTGCCCTGCCCCATAAAAAACACTCACAAAATGTGAGTTTGCTATTCACATGAAGCATTGCCTGATGTGAACCAGGCCTCGAAACAAAAGAGATCTCAGAAGACCTATGATTAAGAATTGTTGACTTGCATGAAGTTGGAAAGGGTTTCAAAAGTATCCCTAAAAGCCTTGATGTTCATCAGTCCACGGTAAGACAAATTGTCTATAAATGGAGAAAGTTCAGCACTGTTGCTCCTTTCCCTCGGAGTGGCTGTCTTGCAAAGATGACTGCAAGAGCACAGCGCAGAACGCTCAATGAGGTTAAGAAGAATCCTAGAGTGTCAGCTAAAGACTTACAGAAATCTCTGGAACATGCTAACATTTCTGTTGACGAGTCCTACGATACATAAAACACTAAACATGAATGGTGTTCATGGGAGGACACCACGGAAGAAGCCACTGCTGTCCAAAAAAAACATTGCTGCACGTCTGAAGTTTGCAAAAGAGCAACTGGATGTTCCACAGCGCTACTGGCAAAATATTCTGTGGACAGATGAAACTACAGTTGAGTTGTTTGGAAGGAACACACAACACTATGTGTGGAGAAAAAAAGGCACAGCACACCAGCATCAAAACCTCATCCCAACTGAAAAGTATGGTGGAGGGAGCATCATGGTTTGGGCTGCTTTGCTGCCTCAGGGCCTGGACAGGTTGATATCATCGACGGAAAAATGCATTCCCATGCTTATCAAGACATTTTGCAAGAGAATGTAATGCTGTCTGTCCGCTAATTCAAGATCAACAGAAGTTGGGTGATACAACGACCGAAAACACAGAAGTAAATCAACAACAGAATGGCTTCAACAGAAGAGAATACTCCTTCTGGAGTGGTTCACACCAGACATCCCATGAATATTGCTGAACTGAAACAGTTTTGTAAAGAGGAATGGTCCAGAATTCTTCCTAAACGTTGTGCAGATCTGATCCACAACTACAGAAAACGTTTGGTTGAGGTTATTGCTGCCAAAGAAGGGTGAACCAGTTATTAAATCCAAGGGTTCACATACTTTTTCTACCCTGCACTGTGAATGTTTACACGGTGTCTTCAATAAAGACATGAAAACGTATAATCCAGGTAATTCCAAAGGGTTCACATACTTTTTCTTGCCACTGTATATAGCCCACACACATAAATTAGTTAATGGTTCACAGTCACTGTGTTTTTAATCATGGACCCTGAGTATTAGCCATTAGGGAGAGGGCCGGTCAGCGAACACACACACACACACACACACAGTCTCACAATGTAGCTCATTTCGCCATTATTGGAGGTGAGGTTAAATTGGTGAGGTGAGGCTGCTAATACACTTTTCCTATTAGGCAGGGGTGGAGTGTAGGGGGACACATATTAGGACATTTGTATGCAGGGGTGGGTGCTGGGACACAGGTAGCTTTCAGACCACTTAAAAAGAGAGAGAGAGAGAGAGAGAGAGAGAGAGAGAGAGAGAGAGAGAGAGAGAGAGAGAGAGAGAGAGAGAGAGAGAAAGACAGAGAGAAAGACAGAGAGAAAGACAGAGAGAGAAATTGAAAGAGAGAGAGAGAGAGAGAGAGAGAGAGAGAGAGAGAGAGAGAGAGAGAGAGAGAGAGAGAGAGAGAGGAGAGATAGAGAGAGAGAGAGAGAGAGAGAGAGAGAGAGAGAGAGAGAGAGAGAGAGAGAGAGAGAGAGAGAGAGAGAGAGAGAGAGAGAGAGAGAGAGAGAGAGAGAGAGAGAGAGAGAGAGAGAGAGAGAGAGAGAGAGAGAGAGAGAGAGAGCAGCATTGTCTGTTTTATTATAATTTCCTCCAATTCGTACAGTACCAGTCAAAAGTGTGGACAAACCTACTCATTCAAGGGTTTTTCTACATTTTTACAATTTTCTACATTGTAGAATAATAGTGAAGACATAAAAACATTGAAATAACACATATGGATTAATGTGGTAACCAAAAATCTAAATACATTTTGTATTTGAGATTCTTCAAAGTAGCCACCCTTTGCGTTGATGACAGCTTTGCGCACTCTTGGCATTCTCTCAACCAGCTTCATGATTTAGTCACCTGGAATGCATTTCAATTAACAGGTGTGCCTTGTTAAAAGTTAATTTGTGGAATTTCATTCCTTCTTAATGCGTTTGAACCAATCAGTTGTGACAAGTTAGGGGTGGTATACAGAAGATAGCCCTATAAACCTTATAATTCCATATTATGGCAAGAACAGCTCAAATCAGCAAAGAGTAACGACAGTCCATCATTACTTTAAAACTTTTGAGAGTGTAATGTTTACTGTTAATTTTTATTGTTTATTTCACTTTGTTTATTATGTACTTCACTTGCTTTGGTAATGTTAACATATGTTTCCCATGCCAATAAAGCCCTTAAATTGAACTGAAATTGAATTGAGAGAGGGTAGCCACCAGACCAGCAGCCCTCTCTGTCTCTCCTCTGGGTTCTGATGTTATTATGTTCAGGGGATGTAATAGACATAATCCTGCTCCTCTCTCTCTCTCTCTCTCTCTCTCTCTCTCTCTCTCTCTCTCCTTCTTTCTATCCCTCTCTCTCTCTTCCTCTCTCTTCCTCTTCATTTGTCATTTCTCATCTAGCATTTGGTGTAAAAAGAAAAACAAAATGAACCGTGCAGTACAGTTTTATTCAATTCAAAAACAAGCTATTAACAGACTGCTTCCCTTCACTGCAGCGACAGACTGAAACCACACACACACCAACCGCCTCCCTGTACTGCAGCAACAGTCTGGAATGAATCATCAGTCGGAGTTCAGTGAAAAAGTGGAACAGCACTTGTAATATACAGTATACCTCTCCCTCACACACACACACACACACACACACACACACACACACACACACACACACACACACACACACACACACACACACACACACACACACACACACACACACACACACACACACACACACACACACACACACACACACAGGCAAACCCAATGATCCCACTGGATTAAGAAATAGCTGATAAATAGGAAGAATCGATGGAGGGAGGGATGGATTATGTTGTTTATACATACAGTATCATATCACCGTCTCTTCCATCAGACTGAGCAGCTGGCTCTTGTTAAAGTCCTTCTAAATCCTGTGTGGAATCTAACTCACACAGGTGGTGGTACAAGGCATGAGGATTAACAAACAAATGCACAAACACATAGCTTTGGGTGTCTAGAAAAGTGCCATGTGACTGCGGGACTATAGGCCTATTTAATTGGCAAGACATCTCATATCACTGTAATAGGCTGCAGGCTGCATCTCATTGTAGTAGGCAGTAGGCTGCATCTCATTGTAGTAGGCTGTAGGCTGTATCTCAATGTAGTAGGATGTATCTCACTGTAGTAGACTGTAGGCTGTATCTCACTGTAGTAGGCTGTATCTCACTGTAATAGGCTGTAGGCTGTATCTCACTGTAGTAGGCTGTATCTCACTGTAATAGGCTGTAGGCTGCATCTCACTGTAGTAGGCTGTAGGCTGCATCTCACTGTAGTAGGCTGTAGGCTGTAGCTCACTGTAGTAGGCTGTATCTCACTGTAATAAGATGTAGGCTGCATCTCACTGTAGTAGGCTGTAGGCTGCATCTCACTGTAGTAGGCTGTAGGCTGCATCTCACTGTAGTAGGCTGTAGGCTGTATCTCACTGTAGTAAGCTGTAGTCTGTATCTCACTGTAATAGGCTGTAGGCTGTATCTCACTGTAGTAGGCTGTAGGCTGAATCTCACTGTAATAGGCTGTAGGCTGCATCTCACTGTAGTAGGCTGTAGGCTGCATCTCACTGTAGTAGGCTGTAGGATGCATCTCACTGTAGTAGGCTGTAGGCTGAATCTCACTGTTGTAGGCTTTATCTCACTGTAATAGGCTGTAGGCTGCATCTCACTGTAATAGGCTGTAGGCTGTATCTCACTGTAGTAGGCTGTAGGCTGCATCTCACTGTAGTAGGCTGTAGGCTGTATCTCACTGTAGTAGGCTGTATCTCACTGTAATAGGCTGTAGGCTGTATCTCACTGTAGTAGGCTGTATCTCACTGTAATAGGCTGTAGGCTGTATCTCACTGTAGTAGGCTGTAGGCTGTATCTCACTGTAGTAGGCTGTAGGCTGTATCACACTGTAGTAGGCTGTATCTCACTGTAATAGGCTGTAGGCTTTATCTCACTTGAGTAAGTAGGCTGTAGGCTGTATCTCACTGTAGTAGGCTGTATCTCACTGTAATAGGCTGTAGGATGTATCTCACTGTAGTAGGCTGTATCTCACTGTAATAGGCTGTATGCTGCATCTCACTGTAGTAGGCTGTAGGCTGTAGGCTACATCTCACTGTAGTAGGCTGTAGGCTGTATCTCACTGTAGTAGGCTGTAGGCTGTATCTCACTGTAATAGGCTGTAGGCTGTATCTCACTGTAGTAGGCTGTAGGCTGCATCTCACTGTAATAGGATGTACGCTGCGTCTCATTGTAGTAGGCTGTAGGCTGCAGCTCACTGTAGTAGGCTGTAGGCTGTATCTCACTGTAATAGGCTGTAGGCTGTATCTCACTGTAGTAGGCTGTAGGCTGCATCTCACTGTAGTAGGCTGTAGGCTGCATCTCACTGTAGTAGGCTGTAGGCTGCATCTCACTGTTGTAGGCTGTATCTCACTGTAATAGGCTGTAGGCTGCATCTCACTGTAATAGGCTGTAGGCTGTATCTCAATGTCGTAGGCTGTAGGCTGCATCTCACTGTAGTAGGCTGTAGGCTGTATCTCACTGTAGTAGGCTGTATCTCACTGTAATAGGCTGTAGGCTGTATCTCACTGTAGTAGGCTGTATCTCACTGTAATAGGCTGTAGGCTGCATCTCACTGTAGTAGGCTGTATCTCACTGTAATAGGCTGTAGGCTGCATCTCACTGTAGTAGGCTGTAGGCTGCATCTCACTGTAGTAGGCTGTAGGCTGCATCTCACTGTAGTATGCTGTAGGCTGTATCTCACTGTAGTAGGCTGTAGGCTGTATCTCACTGTAATAGGCTGTATCTCACTGTAATAAGCTGTAGGCTGCATCTCACTGTAGTAGGCTGTAGGCTGTATCTCACTGTAATAGGCTGTAGGCTGCATCTCACTGTAGTAGGTTGTAGGCTGCATCTCACTGTAGTAGGCTGTAGGCTGCATCTCACTGTAGTAGGCTGTAGGCTGTATCTCACTGTAGTAAGCTGTAGTCTGTATCTCACTGTAATAGGCTGTAGGCTGTATCTCACTGTAGTAGGCTGTAGGCTGAATCTCACTGTAATAGGCTGTAGGCTGCATCTCACTGTAGTAGGCTGTAGGCTGCATCTCACTGTAGTAGGCTGTAGGATGCATCTCACTGTAGTAGGCTGTAGGCTGAATCTCACTGTTGTAGGCTTTATCTCACTGTAATAGGCTGTAGGCTGCATCTCACTGTAATAGGCTGTAGGCTGTATCTCACTGTAGTAGGCTGTAGGCTGCATCTCACTGTAGTAGGCTGTAGGCTGTATCTCACTGTAGTAGGCTGTATCTCACTGTAATAGGCTGTAGGCTGTATCTCACTGTAGTAGGCTGTATCTCACTGTAATAGGCTGTAGGCTGTATCTCACTGTAGTAGGCTGTAGGCTGTATCTCACTGTAGTAGGCTGTAGGCTGTATCACACTGTAGTAGGCTGTATCTCACTGTAATAGGCTGTAGGCTTTATCTCACTTGAGTAAGTAGGCTGTAGGCTGTATCTCACTGTAGTAGGCTGTATCTCACTGTAATAGGCTGTAGGATGTATCTCACTGTAGTAGGCTGTATCTCACTGTAATAGGCTGTATGCTGCATCTCACTGTAGTAGTAGGCTGTAGGCTGTAGGCTACATCTCACTGTAGTAGGCTGTAGGCTGCATCTCAATGTAGTAGGCTGTAGGCTGTATCTCACTGTAGTAGGCTGTAGGCTGTATCTCACTGTAATAGGCTGTAGGCTGTATCTCACTGTAGTAGGCTGTAGGCTGCATCTCACTGTAATAGGATGTAGGCAAGTGCCTCATTGTAGTAGGCTGTAGGCTGCAGCTCACTGTAGTAGGCTGTAGGCTGTATCTCACTGTAATAGGCTGTAGGCTGTATCTCACTGTAGTAGGCTGTAGGCTGCATCTCACTGTAGTAGGCTGTAGGCTGCATCTCACTGTAGTAGGCTGTAGGCTGCATCTCACTGTTGTAGGCTGTATCTCACTGTAATAGGCTGTAGGCTGCATCTCACTGTAATAGGCTGTAGGCTGTATCTCAATGTGTCGTAGGCTGTAGGCTGCATCTCACTGTAGTAAGCTGTAGGCTGTATCTCACTGTAGTAGGCTGTATCTCACTGTAATAGACTGTAGGCTGTATCTCACTGTAGTAGGCTGTATCTCACTGTAATAGGCTGTAGGCTGCATCTCACTGTAGTAGGCTGTATCTCACTGTAATAGGCTGTAGGCTGCATCTCACTGTAGTAGGCTGTAGGCTGCATCTCACTGTAGTAGGCTGTAGGCTGCATCTCACTGTAGTATGCTGTAGGCTGTATCTCACTGTAGTAGGCTGTAGGCTGTATCTCACTGTAATAGGCTGTATCTCACTGTAATAAGCTGTAGGCTGCATCTCACTGTAGTAGGCTGTAGGCTGTATCTCACTGTAATAGGCTGTAGGCTGCATCTCACTGTAGTAGGTTGTAGGCTGCATCTCACTGTAGTAGGCTGTAGGCTGCATCTCACTGTAATAGGCTGTAGGCTGTATCTCACTATAGTAGGCTGTAGGCTGTATCTCACTGTAATAGGCTGTAGACTGTATCTCACTGTAGTAGGCTGTAGGCTGCATCTCACTGTAATAGGCTGTAGGCTGTATCTCACTGTAGTAGGATGTAGGCTGCATCTCACTGTAGTAGGCTGTAGGCTGCATCTCACTGTTATAGGCTGTAGGCTGCATCTCACTGTAGTAGGCTGTAGGCTGAATCTCACTGTTGTAGGCTGTATCTCACTGTAATAGGCTGTAGGCTGCATCTCACTGTTATAGGCTGTAGGCTGCATCTCACTGTAATAAGCTGTAGGCTGCATCTCACTGTAGTAGGCTGTAGGCTGTATCTCACTGTAGTAGGCTGTATCTCACTGTAATAGGCTGTAGGCTGCATCTCACTGTAGTAGGTTGTAGGCTGCATCTCACTGTAGTAGGCTGTAGGCTGTATCTCACTGTAGTAGGCTGTAGTAGGCTGTATCTCACTGTAATAGGCTGTAGGCTGCATCTCACTGTAGTAGGCTGTAGGCTGCATCTCACTGTAGTAGGCTTTAGGATGCATCTCACTGTAGTAGGCTGTAGGCTGAATCTCTCACTGTTGTAGGCTGTATCTCACTGTAATAGGCTGTAGGCTGCATCTCACTGTAATAGGCTGTAGGCTGTATCTCACTGTAGTAGGCTGTAGGCTGCATCTCACTGTAGTAGGCTGTAGGCTGTATCTCACTGTAGTAGGCTGTATCTCACTGTAATAGGCTATAGGCTGTATCTCACTGTAGTAGGCTGTATCTCACTGTAATAGGCTGTAGGCTGTATCTCACTGTAGTAGGCTGTAGGCTGTATCTCACTGTAGTAGGCTGTAGGCTGTATCACACTGTAGTAGGCTGTATCTCACTGTAATAGGCTGTAGGCTTTATCTCACTTGAGTAAGTAGGCTGTAGGCTGTATCTCACTGTAGTAGGCTGTATCTCACTGTAATAGGCTGTAGGATGTATCTCACTGTAGTAGGCTGTATCTCACTGTAATAGGCTGTATGCTGCATCTCACTGTAGTAGGCTGTAGGCTGTAGGCTACATCTCACTGTAGTAGGCTGTAGGCTGCATATCACTGTAGTAGGCTGTAGGCTGTATCTCACTGTAGTAGGCTGTAGGCTGTATCTCTCACTGTAATGGGCTGTAGGCTGTATCTCACTGTAGTAGGCTGTAGGCTGCATCTCACTGTAATAGGATGTAGGCTGCGTCTCATTGTAGTAGGCTGTAGGCTGCAGCTCACTGTAGTAGGCTGTAGGCTGTATCTCACTGTAATAGGCTGTAGGCTGTATCTCACTGTAGTAGGCTGTAGGCTGCATCTCACTGTAGTAGGCTGTAGGCTGTATCTCACTGTAGTAGGCTGTAGGCTGCATCTCACTGTAATAGGCTGTAGGCTGCGTAGGCTGTATCTCACTGTAATAGGCTGTAGGCTGTATCTCACTGTAAGTAGGCTGTAGGCTGCATCTGCAGGCTGTAGGCTGCATCTCACTGTAATAGGCTGTAGGCTGTATCTCACTGTGTAGGCTGTAGGCTGTATCTCACTGTAGTAGGCTGTAGGCTGCATCTCACTGTAGTAGGCTGTAGGCTGCATCTCACTGCAGTAGGCTGTAGGCTGTATCTCACTGTAGGCTGTGTAGGCTGTATCTCACTGTAATAGGCTGTAGGCTGCATCTCACTGTAGTAGGCTGTAGGCTGCATCTCACTGTAGTAGGCTGTAGGCTGTATCTCTACTGTAGTAGGCTGTAGGCTGAATCTCACTGTAGTAGGCTGTATCTCACTGTAATAGGCTGCATCTCACTGTAATAGGCTGTAGGCTGTATCTCACTGTAGTAGGCTGTAGGCTGCATCTCACTGTAGTAGGCTGTAGGCTGTATCTCACTGTAGTAGGCTGTGCATCTCACTGTAATAGGCTGTAGGCTGTATCTCACTGTAGTAGTAGGCTGTAGGCTGTATCTCACTGTAGTAGGCTGTAGGCTGCATCTCACTGTAGTAGGCTGTAGGCTGTATCACACTGTAGTAGGCTGTATCTCACTGTAATAGGCTGTAGGCTGTATCTCACTTGTAGTAGGCTGTATCTCACTGTAATAGGCTGTAGGCTGTATCTCACTGTAGTAGGCTGTAGGCTGTATCTCACTGTAGTAGGCTGTAGGCTGTATCTCACTGTAATAGGCTGTATCTCACTGTAGTAGGCTGTAGGTGCTGTAGGCTGTATCTCACTGTAGTAGGCTGTAGGCTGTATCTCACTGTAGTAGGCTGTAGGCTGTATCTCACTGTAGTAGGCTGTAGGCTGTATCTCACTGTAATAGGCTGTAGGCTGTATCTCACTGTAGTAGGCTGTAGGCTGCATCTCACTGTATAGGCTGTAGGCTGTATCTCACTGTAGTAGGCTGTAGGCTGTATCTCACTGTAGGCTGTAGGCTGTATCTCACTGTAATAGGCTGTAGGCTGTATCTCACTGTAGGCTGTAGGCTGCATCTCACTGTAGTAGGCTGTAGGCTGTATCTCACTGTAGTAGGCTGTAGGCTGCATCTCACTGTAGTAGTAGGCCTGCTGTAGGCTGTAGGCTGCAGCTCACTGTAGTAGGCTGTAGGCTGTATCTCACTGTAGTAGGCTGTAGGCTGTATCTCACTGTAGGCTGTATCTCACTGTAGTAGGCTGTAGGCTGTATCTACTGTAGTAGGCTGTAGGCTGTATCTCACTGTAGTAGGTAGGCTGTGGCTGTAGGCTGTAGGCTGCATCTCACTGTAATAGGCTGTAGGCTGTATCTACTGTAATAGGCTGTAGGCTGTATCTCACTGTAGTAGGCTGATCTCACTGTAGTAGGCTGTAGGCTGCATCTCACTGTAGGCTAGGCATCTCACTGTAGGCTGTATCTCACTGTAGTAGGCTGTAGGCTGCATCTGTAATACTGTAGGCTGTATCTCACTGTAATAGGCTGTAGGCTGCATCTCACTGTAGTAGGCTGTAGGCTGCATCTCACTGTAGTAGGCTGTAGGCTGCATCTCACTGTAGTATGCTGTAGGCTGTATCTCACTGTAGTAGGCTGTAGGCTGTATCTCACTGTAATAGGCTGTATCTCACTGTTATAAGCTGTAGGCTGCATCTCACTGTAGTAGGCTGTAGGCTGTATCTCACTGTAATAGGCTGTAGGCTGCATCTCACTGTAGTAGGTTGTAGGCTGCATCTCACTGTAGTAGGCTGTAGGCTGCATCTCACTGTAATAGGCTGTAGGCTGTATCTCACTATAGTAGGCTGTAGGCTGTATCTCACTGTAATAGGCTGTAGGCTGTATCTCACTGTAGTAGGCTGTAGGCTGCATCTCACTGTAATAGGCTGTAGGCTGTATCTCACTGTAGTAGGCTGTAGGCTGCATCTCACTGTAGTAGGCTGTAGGCTGCATCTCACTGTTATAGGCTGTAGGCTGCATCTCACTGTAGTAGGCTGTAGGCTGAATCTCACTGTTGTAGGCTGTATCTCACTGTAATAGGCTGTATGCTGCATCTCACTGTTATAGGCTGTAGGCTGCATCTCACTGTAATAAGCTGTAGGCTGCATCTCACTGTAGTAGGCTGTAGGCTGTATCTCACTGTAGTAGGCTGTAGGCTGCATCTCACTGTAATAGGCTGTAGGCTGAGTCTCATTGTAGTAGGCTGTAGGCTGCAGCTCACTGTAGTAGGCTGTAGGCTGTATCTCACTGTAATAGGCTGTAGGCTGTATCTCACTGTAGTAGGCTGTAGGCTGCATCTCACTGTAGTAGGCTGTAGGCTGCATCTCACTGTAGTAGGCTGTAGGCTGTATCTCACTGTAGTAGGCTGTAGGCTATATCTCACTGTAATAGGCTGTAGGCTGTATCTCACTGTAGTAGGCTGTAGGCTGCATCTCACTGTAATAGGCTGTAAGCTGTATCTCACTGTAATAGGCTGTAGTAGGCTGTATCTCACTGTAATAGGCTGTAGGCTGCATCTCACTGTAGTAGGCTGTAGGCTGCATCTCACTGTACTAGGCTTTAGGATGCATCTCACTGTAGTAGGCTGTAGGCTGAATCTCACTGTTGTAGGCTGTATCTCACTGTAATAGGCTGTAGGCTGCATCTCACTGTAATAGGCTGTAGGCTGTATCTCACTGTAGTAGGCTGTAGGCTGCATCTCACTGTAGTAGGCTGTAGGCTGTATCTCACTGTAGTAGGCTGTATCTCACTGTAATAGGCTGTAGGCTGTATCTCACTGTAGTAGGCTGTATCTCACTGTAATAGGCTGTAGGCTGTATCTCACTGTAGTAGGCTGTAGGCTGTATCTCACTGTAATAGGCTGTATCTCACTGTAATAAGCTGTAGGCTGCATCTCACTGTAGTAGGCTGTAGGCTGTATCTCACTGTAATAGGCTGTAGGCTGCATCTCACTGTAGTAGGTTGTAGGCTGCATCTCACTGTAGTAGGCTGTAGGCTGCATCTCACTGTAATAGGCTGTAGGCTGTATCTCACTATAGTAGGCTGTAGGCTGTATCTCACTGTAATAGGCTGTAGACTGTATCTCACTGTAGTAGGCTGTAGGCTGCATCTCACTGTAATAGGCTGTAGGCTGTATCTCACTGTAGTAGGATGTAGGCTGCATCTCACTGTAGTAGGCTGTAGGCTGCATCTCACTGTTATAGGCTGTAGGCTGCATCTCACTGTAGTAGGCTGTAGGCTGAATCTCACTGTTGTAGGCTGTATCTCACTGTAATAGGCTGTAGGCTGCATCTCACTGTTATAGGCTGTAGGCTGCATCTCACTGTAATAAGCTGTAGGCTGCATCTCACTGTAGTAGGCTGTAGGCTGTATCTCACTGTAGTAGGCTGTATCTCACTGTAATAGGCTGTAGGCTGCATCTCACTGTAGTAGGTTGTAGGCTGCATCTCACTGTAGTAGGCTGTAGGCTGTATCTCACTGTAGTAGGCTGTAGTAGGCTGTATCTCACTGTAATAGGCTGTAGGCTGCATCTCACTGTAGTAGGCTGTAGGCTGCATCTCACTGTAGTAGGCTTTAGGATGCATCTCACTGTAGTAGGCTGTAGGCTGAATCTCACTGTTGTAGGCTGTATCTCACTGTAATAGGCTGTAGGCTGCATCTCACTGTAATAGGCTGTAGGCTGTATCTCACTGTAGTAGGCTGTAGGCTGCATCTCACTGTAGTAGGCTGTAGGCTGCAGCTCACTGTAGTAGGCTGTATCTCACTGTAATAGGCTATAGGCTGTATCTCACTGTAGTAGGCTGTATCTCACTGTAATAGGCTGTAGGCTGTATCTCACTGTAGTAGGCTGTAGGCTGTATCTCACTGTAGTAGGCTGTAGGCTGTATCACACTGTAGTAGGCTGTATCTCACTGTAATAGGCTGTAGGCTTTATCTCACTTGAGTAAGTAGGCTGTAGGCTGTATCTCACTGTAGTAGGCTGTATCTCACTGTAATAGGCTGTAGGATGTATCTCACTGTAGTAGGCTGTATCTCACTGTAATAGGCTGTATGCTGCATCTCACTGTAGTAGGCTGTAGGCTGTAGGCTACATCTCACTGTAGTAGGCTGTAGGCTGCATATCACTGTAGTAGGCTGTAGGCTGTATCTCACTGTAGTACGCTGTAGGCTGTATCTCACTGTAATAGGCTGTAGGCTGTATCTCACTGTAGTAGGCTGTAGGCTGCATCTCACTGTAATAGGATGTAGGCTGCGTCTCATTGTAGTAGGCTGTAGGCTGCAGCTCACTGTAGTAGGCTGTAGGCTGTATCTCACTGTAATAGGCTGTAGGCTGTATCTCACTGTAGTAGGCTGTAGGCTGCATCTCACTGTAGTAGGCTGTAGGCTGTATCTCACTGTAGTAGGCTGTAGGCTGCATCTCACTGTAATAGGATGTAGGCTGCGTCTCATTGTAGTAGGCTGTAGGCTGCAGCTCACTGTAGTAGGCTGTAGGCTGTATCTCACTGTAATAGGCTGTAGGCTGTATCTCACTGTAGTAGGCTGTAGGCTGCATCTCACTGTAGTAGGCTGTAGGCTGCATCTCACTGTAGTAGGCTGTAGGCTGCATCTCACTGTTGTAGGCTGTATCTCACTGTAATAGGCTGTAGGCTGCATCTCACTGTAATAGGCTGTAGGCTGTATCTCAATGTCGTAGGCTGTAGGCTGCATCTCACTGTAGTAAGCTGTAGGCTGTATCTCACTGTAGTAGGCTGTATCTCACTGTAATAGACTGTAGGCTGTATCTCACTGTAGTAGGCTGTAGGCTGCATCTCACTGTAGTAGGCTGTAGGCTGCATCTCACTGTTATAGGCTGTAGGCTGCATCTCACTGTAGTAGGCTGTAGGCTGAATCTCACTGTTGTAGGCTGTATCTCACTGTAATAGGCTGTATGCTGCATCTCACTGTTATAGGCTGTAGGCTGCATCTCACTGTAATAAGCTGTAGGCTGCATCTCACTGTAGTAGGCTGTAGGCTGTATCTCACTGTAGTAGGCTGTAGGCTGCATCTCACTGTAATAGGCTGTAGGCTGAGTCTCATTGTAGTAGGCTGTAGGCTGCAGCTCACTGTAGTAGGCTGTAGGCTGTATCTCACTGTAATAGGCTGTAGGCTGTATCTCACTGTAGTAGGCTGTAGGCTGCATCTCACTGTAGTAGGCTGTAGGCTGCATCTCACTGTAGTAGGCTGTAGGCTGTATCTCACTGTAGTAGGCTGTAGGCTATATCTCACTGTAATAGGCTGTAGGCTGTATCTCACTGTAGTAGGCTGTAGGCTGCATCTCACTGTAATAGGCTGTAAGCTGTATCTCACTGTAATAGGCTGTAGTAGGCTGTATCTCACTGTAATAGGCTGTAGGCTGCATCTCACTGTAGTAGGCTGTAGGCTGCATCTCACTGTAGTAGGCTTTAGGATGCATCTCACTGTAGTAGGCTGTAGGCTGAATCTCACTGTTGTAGGCTGTATCTCACTGTAATAGGCTGTAGGCTGCATCTCACTGTAATAGGCTGTAGGCTGTATCTCACTGTAGTAGGCTGTAGGCTGCATCTCACTGTAGTAGGCTGTAGGCTGTATCTCACTGTAGTAGGCTGTATCTCACTGTAATAGGCTGTAGGCTGTATCTCACTGTAGTAGGCTGTATCTCACTGTAATAGGCTGTAGGCTGTATCTCACTGTAGTAGGCTGTAGGCTGTATCTCACTGTAGTAGGCTGTAGGCTGTATCACACTGTAGTAGGCTGTATCTCACTGTAATAGGCTGTAGGCTTTATCTCACTGTAGTAGGCTGTAGGCTGTATCTCACTGTAATAGGCTGTATCTCACTGTAATAAGCTGTAGCTGCATCTCACTGTAGTAGGCTGTAGGCTGTATCTCACTGTAATAGGCTGTAGGCTGCATCTCACTGTAGTAGGTTGTAGTCTGCATCTCACTGTAGTAGGCTGTAGACTGCATCTCACTGTAATAGGCTGTAGGCTGTATCTCACTGTAGTAGGCTGTAGGCTGCATCTCACTGTAGTAGGCTGTAGGCTGTATCTCACTGTAGTAGGCTGTAGGCTGCATCTCACTGTAATAGGCTGTAGGCTGTATCTCACTGTAGTAGGCTGTAGGCTGCATCTCACTGTAGTAGGCTGTAGGCTGCATCTCACTGTAGTAGGCTGTAGGCTGCATCTCACTGTAGTAGGCTGTAGGCTGAATCTCACTGTTGTAGGCTGTATCTCACTGTAATAGGCTGTAGGCTGCATCTCACTGTTATAGGCTGTAGGCTGTATCTCACTGTAGTAGGCTGTAGGCTGTATCTCACTGTAATAGGCTGTAGGCTGTATCTCACTGTAGTAGGCTGCATCTCACTGTAGTAGGCTGTAGGCTGTATCTCACTGTAGTAGGCTGCATCTCACTGTAATAGGCTGTAGACTGTATGTAACTAGCCTAAATATAGGTTGTTTCATGCATTTATTGGTGCGGCAGGTAGCCGAGTGGTTAGAGCATTGGACTAGTAATTGAAAGGTTGCAAGATCGAATCCCCGAGCTGACAAGGTACAAATCTGTCGTTCTACCCTGAACAAGACAGTTAACCCTTTGGTCCTAGGCCGTCATTGAAAAAAAAAAATATATATATATCTTAACTGACTTGCCTAGTTAAATAAAAAATAAAATTGATCTGGTATGTTGTTCACTAGGCCCACTGCTGTTTTGATCTGTTCACATCGATGTTTGCGTTGGCGGTGGTGTCAGTTCTCTATGCTATTCACTATTTTTGTTTGCATGAATAACTAGGCTACTGCTTTCAGCATTTAGTTGACGGTATTATGGTAAGACAGCTCTGTGTACGGCTGCATTCACATAGGCTGTTTGCAATAGGTGAATTAGCCGCCATATAGCTATCTTGTAGTCTATTTTCATTACCAAAAAACGGCCTTGCTTTAGTGCGTATGGAACTGTCCATCTGTGCTCATTCATTAATTTTGATATGAGAAAAATACAACATTAATCATTGGCGGGTGGTAATGTTAATTTGCCAGCTTCGACGGTAACGTAGTTAGCTAGCTAACGTTAATAACTCCGTGTGTACTAATTTGCGTTAATTGAAAGATACATGCAGCTATAATCTTCTTCTTCGTATGAACTATAAGCGCGTCACTAATCTGAACCCAGGTTGTTGACCTCCAGTTGCATTCCAAATGTCCCAGTCAGGAACAAGGTGTGTAGCGTGCAGTGGGTAATGACACAGCCGCAATAGAAAGTTCCCGTTAGTGAGAATGCGTACTTCTCACGTCTTCTCTCCTCAAAACCCCATTGGATGAGAAAGCAAGAGGTCCCTTTCCCTCTGACCTTTTCCTCCAATGGGTTTTGAGGAGGCGAGAAAAGAGGACGTGAGGAGTACAGTCAGACCCCCAAACACATTTTTTATGGATATCACCAAAAAGTGGCAAGTTTGCATCCCAGGAGAGTGTCAAATTTGGTCAACAAAAAATGTGATGGCTTATTTGCTACCTGAGGTTTAATTGATCACATAGAAGAATCCTAATGATTAGGTTGTTAAGAATACACTGATATAAGTAGGAAACGTGACATCCCGGCAACTTTGAGTTGTCTCGAGGTAGCTATGCGTATTCGTGACACGAGGCTTAATAGCATAGCATGTATCTTCGTAGAATATATATATATATATATATATATATATATATTAACAAAATGTATCCACCAATCCAAAGAGAGGAATAGGACGGCACCTTGACAGCCCGCTGTTGAGCTCTGTGTAACAAACGAATCCGGTTGTTAGGGTGGAGACATAGGTATCTATTATATTCAGTATCTCTGGTTGTGTACTATAATTTGAAGTTTGACGGAATAACAATTTGAGCCTCTCCTGCATATGGACGTGGCTGCTACATGATGATCCATCAGCCAGTGTGCTTCAATAAGACAAAGTGTGAAAGGGACTATTCTATGTGCTACCGTTTGGAATTATACTGTAGTGTACAGTGGTGTAACTAAGTAATAAAATACTTTGAAGTACTACTTAAGTAGTTATTTTAGGGGTATCTGTACTTTACTATTTATATTTTTGGACTACTTTTACTTTACTACATTTCTAAAGAAAATAATGTATTTTTTACTCCGTACATTTTCCCTGACATACAAAAAGTACTTGATACATTTACAATGCCCCGGCAGGACAGAATTATTGTCCAATTCAATATATTGCGTTTTCCCTCCTTACTGCCTCTGAACACTAAACACAAATACTGCGTTTGTAAATGATGTCCGAGTGTTGAAGTGTAACCCTGGCTGTCCTTAGTTAATTAGTTAAATGTTTTATGATTACATTTGTATCGTGCCTTATGGTTTGCTTAATATAAGGAATCACATTAACTTTTACTCAAGTATGACGGTTGAGTACATTTACTACCACTGTACTTAAGTATATTTCGAACCAGATACTTTTACTCAAGTAGTATTTTACTGGTTGATTTTCACTTTTACTTGAGTAATTTCTATTAAGGTATCTTTACTTTTTTAAGCATGACGATTGGGTACTTTTTCTACCACTGGTAGTGTACAATGTACTGCTGAAATGCCTGGGTTACATAGATCATAACAATATATTCCACATATTATCTACATTTCAATGATACACTGTAAGCTGATCAATTTTGTCAAGCAGATTAACAGGTGATACTATGTCAGTTGACAAGTCACGTAGAAAAGGGGATCTTGAACAATGTCGGCATGGGGCAGACGTGGCAACACGGCACCATGCCACGTTTTTACAATAGCCAACAAAAGTTAGTTACAAAACCCCTGCTTCTGATGATTTGTCCTGTGTTCTGTATAAGGATAATGGCATTTGGTATTCCTCAAAATGCTCACAACTTGCCATTGGGAAAAAAAATTAAAATAATTACAATTGTGTATGGTCAAGTTAGAGTCAAATACTCAATGGAAAAGTATTTTTACCTTCCACTATTTGTTCTGTTCAGCACTTCAAAAAGAACCAATTTGTGTACCTTGAATGTTTTATATTTAATGGTAATTAAAATGATTAAATGGTGAGCCTATCATTATCTCATGTATTGGTGACGAAATTACAGTTTTGTTCAATTGCTAACACGCATTGGTCAAAACTGAAGTCACATTGTCAAAACTCTTCACACAGTCAGCGAAACAGAAGTGTATGTGGGTCAAACTGTGAATCATTTTTCATTGCCTGCACACAAAATGCATTCAATGACCACATTCCCCACGAAAAAAATCCAACTCTTTTCTCACCACCTGCAAAACTCTATATTTGCAGCACATGTTCTCAAATGCTGACACACTGTTTCTGAGACTGTTAATAAAAACACATTCAAAACAGAATGTCGTGCATTTCTGCAGTAACCAGATTGAAACGTATAGAAAATCTCAGCAGAAAACGTTAATCATTCCAAACACAGCTGATTGCAATTTCAGCTGAAAGCCTACCCAAGTGTCCTGTTTTTAGTCTCCTTACCAAACAGACAAAAGTGGACGGCTTCGGGAATGATTTAGTTTGGAAACATGGATCAAGGAAGACAGGTTGGTGGGGAAAGAAGAGTGTCAGGGAGAGGGAGAACGCGTGGAGGACAAAGGAGAGGAAGACCATAGGCGGTGGTCTCTGATGAGATAAGGGCCACAATTATTGACCATGTTGTAAACCATGGTCTGTCTTTGAGAGAGGCCGGTTTAAAGGTGCATCCAACCAGCGCATCAATAGTATGAATTTTCCGGCAAAACAACAGTTGAGATGTGCATCTTTCAGTGATAATTGAACTCGATATTACAGTACAATACAGCACGTTCACATTTTTACATGTACTGACATTTTGAAATATGTTGATTGTTTTGTGTTTTTCAGTAGGATCCAAAAGGTTGCCTCCCACAGGAGGGAGAGGCAGAATGTTATCAGATGCGCAGGAAATTGCCATTGTTGACATGGTAATTGGCAACAATGCAAAAAAACCTGCAGGAAATTCGGAACAGAGTGTTGGCAGACAATATCCCTTTTGGTAATGTGAACACGGTCAGCACAACGACAATTACCCAGAGAAACATAAAAGTCCTAGAGAAACATAAAATAAGGATGAAGCAGTTGAAAGAAAGAACTCCGATATCAATATGTCCAGGTAAGACGTCTGTTCAATAACCAAACAGGGTGCATACACAGCTATGCATCATGTAAAGTACTGTAAAACTGTGGATTTACTGTACTTTACATAGTAATGGAGATGGAAGCCAGGCAAACTGTACATACATTCATCTTTGTGAATGAAGCTGGATTCAACCTGTCAAAAACACACCGCAGGGAAAGAAATATGATTGGACTGTGGATGTCCCAGGCCAGAGAGGAGCTAACGTCACAATGTGTGCAGCACTGTCCAATGATGGCCTGCTGTTGCACAAACCACTCATTGGCCCCTACAATACAGAGACTCATTTATTTTCTGGATGACCTGCATAATGGACTTGTGCCAGCGGAGGAGAGAGGGGCAAGAAACTCCCCTACCGTCGTTGTTGTGTGGGATAATGTGGCGTTCCACCACTCTGCTGCAGTCACAGACTGCAAGAAACTCCCCTACCGTCGTTGTTGTGTGGGATAATGTGGCGTTCCACCACTCTGCTGCAGTCACAGACTGGTTTGCTGCACATCCCAGGATGTCAGAACTATTCCTGCCTCCCTACTCCCCCTTCCTAAACCCCATAGAGGAATTTTTCCTCTGCGTGGAGGTGGAGGGTTGATGACCACCATCCGCATGACCAGATGTCCTTACTGGATGCCGTGAATGCGGGGGTGTGGAGACACTTCTCCTGAAGACTGCCAGGATTGGATTAGACATTCCAGAAGATACTTTCCAAGATGCATCGCCAGAGAAGACATAAGATGTGATGTTGATGAGAACTTGTGGCCAAATGCAGGAGGGAGGGAGAACACGGTGGGACCTCGGTCCTAGTGATGTTCTGGATGGGTGGGAACACGGTCCTAGTGATGTACTGGATGGGTGGGAACTCGGTCCCAGTGATGTTCTGGATGGGTGGGAACTCGGTCCTAGTGATGTTCTGGATGGGTGGGAACTCGGTCCCAGTGATGTTCTGGATGGGCGGGAACTCGGTCCTAGTGATGTTCTGGATGGGTGGGAACTCGGTCCCAGTGATGTTCTGGATGGGTGGGAACACGGTCCCAGTGATGTTCTGAATGGGTGGGAACACGTCCTAGTGATGTTCTGGATGGGTGGGAACACGGTCCTAGTGATGTTCTGGATGGGTGGGAACACGGTCCTAGTGATGTTCTGGATGGGTGGGAACACGGTCCTAGTGATGTTCTGGATGGGTGGGAACACGGTCCCAGTGATGTTCTGGATGGGTGGGAACACGGTCCCAGTGATGTTCTGGATGGGTGGGAACTCGGTCCTAGTGATGTTCTGGATGGGTGGGAACAACACGGTCCCAGTGATGTTCTGGATGGGTGGGAACACGGTCCTAGTGATGTTCTGGATGGGTGGGAACTCGGTCCCAGTGATGTTCTGGATGGGTGGGAACACGGTCCCAGTGATGTTCTGGATGGGTGGGAACACGGTCCTAGTGATGTTCTGGATGGGTGGGAACACGGTCCTAGTGATGTTCTGGATGGGTGGGAACACGGTCCTAGTGATGTTCTGGATGGGTGGGAACACGGTCCTAGTGATGTTCTGGATGGGTGGGAACACGGTCCTAGTGATGTTCTGGATGGGTGGGAACACGGTCCCAGTGATGTTCTGGATGGATGGGAACACGGTCCCAGTGATGTTCTGGATGGATGGGAACTCGGTCCCAGTGATGTTCTGGATGGGTGGGAACTCGGTCCTAGTGATGTTCTGGATGGATGGGAACACGGTCCCAGTGATGTTCTGGATGGGTGGGAACTCGGTCCCAGTGATGTTCTGGATGGTTGGGAACTCGGTCCTAGTGATGTTCTGGATGGATGGGAACACGGTCCCAGTGATGTTCTGGATGGGTGGGAACTCGGTCCTAGTGATGTTCTGGGCTGTCTTCCCCACCCACTGGAGGGCCTTTTATTTCCCTCTGCTTGTTGTGACTCAGATGTTGAATAACAGAGACATCAAGCTATTTATAAACACTCTGTGCCAAAGATACCACATAAAACAACAATAGGATCATTAAATACTGTCCAACACAATCCGTGTGTTATGGAGCTGAGAGCTCACCTTTCTACACAGCCAGCGAGCTGAGAGCTCAGCTTTCTGCACAGCCAGCGAGCTGAGAGCTCAGCTTTCTACACAGCCAGCGAGCTGAGAGCGCTCACCTTTCTACACAGCCAGCGAGCTGAGAGCGCTCACCTTTCTACACAGCCAGCGAGCTGAGAGCGCCACCTTTCTATACAGCCAGCGAGCTGAGAGCGCCACCTTTCTACACAGCCAGCGAGCTGAGAGCGCTCACCTTTCTGCACAGCCAGCGAGCTGAGAGCGCCACCTTTCTACACAGCCAGCGAGCTGAGAGCGCTCACCTTTCTATACAGCCAGCGAGCTGAGAGCGCCACCTTTCTACACAGCCAGCGAGCTGAGAGCGCTCACCTTTCTATACAGCCAGCCAGCGAGCTGAGAGCGCTCACCTTTCTACACAGCCAGCGAGCTGGAGAGCGCCACCTTTCTATACAGCCAGCGAGCTGAGAGCGCTCACCTTTCTATACAGCCAGCGAGCTGAGAGCGCTCACCTTTCTGCACAGCCAGCCCAGCACCGTCTTCATCCATGTTGAATGAGGAGCATCGCTGCCACCTAGTGGCATAATGATGCACGTACATCTTTGGTTTCTGGTCAAATGCAGGTTGCGTGGGCTACTATAGTATTGTGCTGTATTTATAGGGAGTAACTGTTCTTATTCACTTCATAGCAGACTATTTACCCTCACATTTCATTTCTCAGGGGGAAATCCTTCTCTTTCCTCATTCCAAGATCTGCTCACCCATAAGTCCAGAATTATTAGGAACTGCAGACTGAGAAACTCACATATCGGTTTTGTTCACTGAGAAGACATTTGGCATCCTTGAATAGGCTTCTGCTGTGTTCTATCGCTCAGTCTAAGTCGATACAGTCTCTCCCTCTCCCTCTCCCTCCCTCACACACACACACACACATACACTCTTTCTCTCTCACACACACAGAGCTCAGTCTTTCCTCCTAACTGCTATATGCTAATCCTGCAAGGTTTCAGCTCCCACATGTCAAACTGTATTATTTATCTAGCTATTTATTTCAGATAAACAAAGTGCAGTAGCTTAGCACCTCAGACACACTGTGTGGGGAGAGAGAGGGGGGGGGCGAGAGAGGTGGGGAGAAAGAGAAGGGGAGAGGGGGAAGGGGGAGAGGGGGATTGAGAGAGGGAAATAGAGAGCGAGAGATGCATGCCAATAAAGCCCCTTAAATTGAATTTAATTGATAGAGAGAAAGACAAAGAGAGAGAGAGAGAGAGAGAGAGAGAGAGAGAGAGAGAGAGAGAGAGAGAGAGAGAGAGAGAGAGAGACCAGAGAGAGAGACCAGAGAGAGAGACCAGAGAGAGAGACCAGAGAGAGAGACCAGAGAGCTCCTCATCCTACCAGCTCATATAGAGTAATGAAGATTTACCAGGAGACAGAGAGACAGACTGTTAGAGAGCACTGTAAATACCTTTCCATCCTGTCACCTGATATTACCAAGGGAGACTTTAGACATTTGGTTTATATTACGGACATAATAACATGACAGTGGAGGAATGGAAAGTAAAATTGAAAAGGAGAATCATATTTTATTTATATTCCAACTTTGCAAAAGTACTGTAGTTATCTACACTATTGAAACTTGGAATGGTACTTTGGCTATTGTTCATTCCAAGCATGCACACTCACACACACTAAAGAGCACACACACACTACAGAGCACACACATTACAGAGCACACACACTGCAGAGCACACACACACTACAGAGCACAAACACTACAGAGCACACACTACAGAGCACAAACACTACAGAGCACACACACACTACAGAGCACACACACTGCAGAGCACACACACACTACAGAGCACACACACTGCAGAGCACACACACTACAGAGCACACACACTACAGAGCACACACACTGCAGAGCACACACACACAACAGAGCACACACACTACAGAGCACACACACTGCAGAGCACACACACACTACAGAGCACACTACAGAGCACAAACAACATTGCAGAGCACACACACACTACAGAGCACACACACACTGCAAAGCACAGACACTACAGAGCACACACATTGCAGAGCACACACACTACAGAGCACACACACACACTGCAGAGCACACACACTACAGAGCACACACACACTGCAGAGCACACACACAGTAAAGAGCACACACACATTACAGAGCACACACACTACAGAGCACACACACACACTACAGAGCACACACACACTACAGAGCACACACACACTGCAAAGCACACACAGTAAAGAGCACACACACACACTACAGAGCACACACACATTACAGAGCACACACACAGTAAAGAGCACACACACTACAGAGCACACACATATATACTGTACTACTGTAAATATCTGATGTGTTAAAAAATACATCTCCTTAAATTGACTGATACTGTATCTACATGACTCATACTGTAGCTACATGACTCATACTGTAGCTACATGACTAATACTGTAGTTACATGACTCATACTGTAGCTACATGACTCATACTGTAGCTACATGACTCATACTGTAGCTACATGACTAATACTGTAGTTACATGACTCATACTGTAGCTACATGACTCATACTGTAGTTACATGACTAATACTGTAGCTACATGACTCATACTGTAGCTACATGACTAATACTGTAGTTACATGACTCATACTGTAGCTACATGACTCATACTGTAGTTACATGACTAATACTGTAGCTACATGACTAATACTGTAGCTACATGACTCATACTGTAGCTACATGACTAATACTGTAGCTACATGACTCATACTGTAGCTACATGACTCATACTGTAGTTACATGACTAATACTGTAGCTACATGACTCATACTGTAGCTACATGACTAATAATACAGTTAAATGACTCATACTGTAGCTACATGACTAATACTGTAGCTACATGACTAATACTGTAGTTACATGACTAATACTGTAGCTACATGACTCATACTGTAGCTACATGACTCATACTGTAGCTACATGACTAATACTGTAGCTACATGACTAATAATGCAGTTACATGACTAATACTGTAGCTACATGACTAATACTGTAGCTACATGACTCATACTGTAGCTACATGACTAATAATGCAGTTAAATGACTCATACTGTAGCTACATGACTCATACTGTAGTTACATGACTCATACTGTAGCTACATGACTCATACTGTAGTTAAATGACTAATACTGTAGTTACATGACTCATACTGTAGCTACATGACTCATACTGTAGTTACATGACTCATACTGTAGCTACATGACTAATACTGTAGCTACTTGACTAATACTGTAGCTACATGACTAATACTGTAGCTGCATGACTAATACTGTAGCTACATGACTAATACTGTAGCTGCATGACTAATACTGTAGCTGCATGACTAATACTGTAGCTACATGACTCATACTGTAGCTACATGACTCATACTGTAGTTACATGACTAATACTGTAGCTACATGACTCATACTGTAGCTACATGACTAATAATACAGTTAAATGACTCATACTGTAGCTACATGACTAATACTGTAGCTACATGACTAATACTGTAGTTACATGACTAATACTGTAGCTACATGACTCATACTGTAGCTACATGACTCATACTGTAGCTACATGACTAATACTGTAGCTACATGACTAATAATGCAGTTACATGACTAATACTGTAGCTACATGACTAATACTGTAGCTACATGACTCATACTGTAGCTACATGACTAATAATGCAGTTAAATGACTCATACTGTAGCTACATGACTCATACTGTAGTTACATGACTCATACTGTAGCTACATGACTCATACTGTAGTTAAATGACTAATACTGTAGTTACATGACTCATACTGTAGCTACATGACTCATACTGTAGTTACATGACTCATACTGTAGCTACATGACTAATACTGTAGCTACTTGACTAATACTGTAGCTACATGACTAATACTGTAGCTGCATGACTAATACTGTAGCTACATGACTAATACTGTAGCTGCATGACTAATACTGTAGCTACATGACTAATACTGTAGCTGCATGACTAATACTGTAGCTACATGACTAATACTGTAGCTGCATGACTAATACTGTAGCTGCATGACTAATACTGTAGTTACATGACTCATACTGTAGCTGCATGACTAATACTGTAGCTGCATGACTAATACTGTAGCTGCATGACTAATACTGAATCCACACGACTAATACTGTACATGATTATCAAGGGATACACAATATGGTGACCACTAGGGACACACAATATGGTGATCACTACTGCTACACAATAAGGTGAAAATACCTATCCAATCAGAGGATGGAGCTATTACCATATTTCTTCTCCTTCCGTTAGAAACAGCAGTTTCTCCTCACCACAACCTCTGCATCATTCAAGACTGTTGCTTTGTGAGAAGGTGTTAAAGTTCACAGTTAGCCATTGTTATGTAACTGCATCCTGAAAAGTCCCTAGATCCTTGCCTTAGCTTGTCAGAGCAGGTCCACCGGAGCCATGGCCCAGTGAGACACAGGTGCCGGAGACGTTTGAGTAAAATACTGGGGTAAATCCTCAGTGGAGATGCAGCAGAATAGGTTTTTCCTTCCTCCCCTCTCTTGCCTCCCCCTCTCCTTCCTCCCCCTCTCTTTCCTCCCCCTCTCCTTCCTCCCCATTTCTTTCCTCCCCCTCTCCTTCCTCCCCTCTCTTTCCTCCCCTCTCCTTCCTCCCCATTTCTTTCCTCCCCTCTCCTTCCTCCCCCTCTCAGCACCTTTCTTCCCAGGCCCCAGATATCTCTCTCAATTCAATGAAATTCAACAGGCTTAATTGGCATGGGAAACATATGTTTACATTGCCAAAGGAAGTGAAATAAACAATAAACAAAGTGAGATGAAACAAAAAACAACATTGAAAAAACAACATTAAAATATTAACGGTAAATATTTCACTCATAAAGGTTTCAAAATGATAAAGACGTTTAATGTGTTATATTATCTGCTACGTACAGTGTTTTTAACAATGTGTAAATAGTTGTAGTATGAATAGTATGGGACGATAAGTAAACATATTAACACAGGTTAACCAGTGGAGCAAGATTTTTTTGCCAGATCCTAATTTTTATGTCTAATTTTATGTTCCTTTTGATGGCATAGAAGGTCCTTCTTGCCTTGTCTCACAGATCGTTCACAGCTTTGTGGAAGTTACCTGTGGCGCTGATGTTTAGGCCGAGGTAGGTATAGTTTTTTGTTTACTCTAGGGCAACGGTGTCTAGATGGAATTTGTATTCGTAGTCCTGGCAACTGGATCTTTTTTGGAACACCATTATTTTGGTCTTAATGAGATTTATTGTCAGGGCCCAGGTCTGACAGAATCTGTGCAGAAGATCTAGGTGCTGCTGTAGGCCCTCCTTGGTTGGGGACAGAAGCACCAGATCATCAGCAAACAGTGGACATTTGACTTCAGATTCTAGTAGGGTGAGGCTAGGGTGCAGCAGACTGTTCTAGTGCCCTCGCCAATTCGTTGATGTATATGTTGAAGAGGCTTTGGCTTAAACTGCATCCCTGTCTCACCCCACAGCCCTGTGGAAAGAAATATGTGTTTTTTTGCCAATTTTAACTGCACACTTCTTGATGGTGTACATGGATTTTATAATGTTGTATGTTTTCCCCCAACACCACTTTCCATCAATTTGTATAGCAGGACCTCATGCCAAATTGAGATAAAAGCTTTTTTGAAATCAACAAAGCATGAGAAGACTTTACCTTTGTTTTGGTTTGCTTCTTTGTCAATTAGGGTGTGCAAGTTGAATACGTGGTCTGTCGTACGGTAATTTGGTAAAAAGCCAATTTTGACATTTGCTCTGTACATTGTTTTCGCTGAGGAAATGTACAAGTCTGCTGTTAATGATAATGCAGAGGATTTTCCCAAGGTTGCTGTTGACGCATATCCCACGGTAGTTATTGGGGTCAAATTTGTCTCCCCTTTTGTAGATCGGGGTGATCAGTCATTGGCTCCAAATATTGGGGAAGATGCCATAGCTAAGGATGATGTAAAAGAGTTTAAGTATAGCCAATTGGAATTTGTGGTCTGTATATTTTATCATTTCATTGAGGATACCATCAACACCATAGGCCTTTTTGGGTTGGAGGGTTTGTATTTTGTCCTGTAGTTCATTCAATGTAATTGGAGAATCCAGTGGGTTCTTGTACTCTTTACCAGTGAATTCTAAGATTAGTATGTGATCATGTATAGATTGAGAGAATTAGAGAGAGCATTCTTAAATTCACACAGGACACCGGATAAGACAGGAGAAATACTCCAGATATAACTTCTTAGGGAGCTGCAGCTGAGGTGTCGGTTTTGGAGAGTCTGGTGTGCCCAAAGTAAAAGGCCTGCCACTCAGGCCCAGAAACTAGGATAGGAAACACTCTGAAGTTTCTAAGAGTGTTAAAATATTGTCTGTGAGTATAACCGAACTGATATAGCAGGCGAAAACCCGAGGAATTTCTGTCCTGGAAAAAGTGTTTTTGACACATTGCCTCATTTTGAACCCCTCCCTATTGAAAACAGCCATATACGGGAGTAAGATTGCAGTACCTATTGCTTCCACTGGATGTCAACAGTCTCTAGACAGTGTTTGGTGATGTTAGGTTGCTCTGTATGGTAATAGAAGAAGAATTTGGAACTAGTCACAGGATGTAAACAGAAGAGGAGGCTTGTTCACGGGCTCGCGCGCGCTGTGTTTTTTTCCTTTCCTATCGTCCAGTTTAGAATCCGGTTGAAATATTATTGTAAATATACATAAAAGTGTTCCTAAGGATACATTATCAATGATGTTTGATTGTTCTTGGACAAGTGTATAGGTATAGGTTGAATGGGCGAGTATACGCTGCATTTTATGAACATAACGTGACAACCAAACAGAGATTTATGGATATAATAAATGACTTTTTCTAACAAAAGAACCATTGGATGTCTTCGTTGGACACTTGGGAAGCCCTCAGCAGAAGTTCTTTGAAAGGTAAGGGATTTTATATTAGCGATTTTATGCGTTTTATGAGACCCGCTTTGGTTATGGATTTATGCTAATGCCGTAAAAGCCTTTTTGAAATCTGACAACGCTGTGATATTGCCAAGATTCAGAGCTGTTGATGGCTATGCAACACTTGTAGATTGATGAATGTTTAATAATTCAACTTTTGGATTTTGAATTTGGCGCCTTGCATTTCACTGCTCCCTAACTAACGCCCCACTGCTCCCTAACTAGCGCCCCACTGCTCCCTAAGTACTGAGCCTAGCCCACTGACACATACACTACTGCAGCATAAATACTGGAGGCTGAGACATGAGGGGTCGGGACACACTGTGGCCCTTGTCCGATGATACCCCCGGACAGGGCCAATCAGGCAGGATATAACCCCACCCACTCTGCCAAAGCACAGCCCCCACACCACTAGAGGGATACAGCTTTTCCAGGATGGAGAATGTCTTCATTAAAGTATGGGGATTCTAGTGGGGGGATAAAGGTAGCACACAGGAGGGCATTTTTCTCTGTTGAGATAATTACCTTCTGAATTTCTAGCCAAATGTAAAATGTTCCTGTTTTGATTAATTGAATAGCGTGAGTTAGGTCTTCTCTAAACCAAATTAATTTGATGGGCTCATGTCTGTTAAATTGTCTGTCTGTAATGGTGTGCCTCAGGGCTCGGTACATGTTCCCGTCTTATTCACTCTTTATATAAATAATTTAGACAAAAATGTGTAAATGCACAACTTCACTTTTATGCTGATGATACTGTTATTTGTTGTTGTGCTTTGTCTCTCACAAAAGCTTTCCAGAACTTGCAAACTTCTTTTTATACTGTTCAACATACCTTGTGTCAATTGAAGCTTATCCTCAATGCTGACAACTAAATGAATGGTGTTTTCTAAAGCAAAAAATACTACCTGTCAGGGCAATGAGATTGAGGCTGTAACCCCAATAAATATCTTGGAGTTTTAATTGATGACGGCCTCTATTTTAAATTGCATATTCAACAACTTACATAAAAATTGAAGCTGAAATTGGGATTTTATTTTAGGAATAAGGCCTGTTTTTCTTTTGAAGCCAGAAGGAGGCTAGTATCAGCTACATGTTTGCCTTTACTAGACTATGGGGATATTTTGTATATGAATGCCTTTACTATTTTAAACTGCAAAACCCTTACGCACCACTGCACTTTGTATACCAGGGTTGGCTGGCCTTCTCTAGTCACTCGTAGGCTCAGTCACTGGTATACTTTCATTTACAAAGCCATTTTGGGTTTACTACCATTTTATTTGGGCATTTTTGTTGTTCATAAATGTGGTGGGTACTCTTTATCCTGCTAACTGTTCCAAATCTCAGAACTGAATTTGGTAAAAGGGCTTTTGGGTACTCTGCGCTATCGGCTTGGAACGCATTACAAAATACTTTTAAACTGGAAGAACTTGTCCCGATTGGTGTTTTTAAATAATTGATGAAGGATTTTGAGGCTGATTCCTTGACCTGTCAATATTTTTAATTTGCTGTTTCTATGATTTCGTTATACTCCTGTGATTTGTATGTTTTTTTTTACTAGATTACCTGTAGTTGTTGTCTGTCTGTAATTGTGTAATGATTTGGTGCTGCCTATCTTGGCCAGAATGCTCTAGAAAAAGAGATTTCAAATCTCAATGAGCCCTTCCTGGTTTACTCCTGGTAGTTCATCATTATCGTATTTGTATTTATTTTTTTACATTAATTTAAGTGACCCTCACTCAACCCATAATACTGGCCATGTTAAGGAAACACTATAAACATACACAATGCATTAAGAAGCACCTGAGCTTGAATGTGAAAAAAATAGGAGTGAAAAATGTAAAGGTTGACTCAGCAATATGAAGTAGATGCAGAAAGTAAACGACATTGTGGGTCAATTACCGCAACAACTGAAAGTGTTGAAGCGCGAGGATCAACTTCCCCGCTGTTTTGGTTCTGTACCTTTCATACTGTAACAGTGTGAAGCCAACCCGTGCACATGCGCAGATACAGTGTGTGATTTGTGTGAGAGCAAAGTGTTGCATCTTGCTCATCTTAATATCTGCAGTGCTGCTGGTGGCAACGTCGTTTTTTTCTTCTTGTGTAACTTTAGTAGGGAGATTCTAAAACATTTTTGCCCCACAACACAATTGACTAAAATCCACTATTATCCCATTTTAAAATTACGTTCTAAAATGTTTCAAGGTTTCAAGTGTGTCATGACACAATTATTATTATTTTTAATTTAACCTTTATTTAACTAGGCAAGTCAGTTAAGAACAAATTCTTATTTACAATGACGGCCGACCCCCCCGGGCCAAACCTGGACGACGCAGGGCCAATTGTGCGCTGCCCAATGGGACTCCCAATCACGGCCGGATGTGATGCCCCCTTGCCCCATTCTCTACCCTCTATAAAAACATATGGTTCTCAGAACATTATGTGCTAGCTGAGCCATTTATCAAAGCTAAAGGTCATGGAACAGTTGAAGATTGGAATAAATGGGAGCTTCATGTAGTTTTACAGGTAGCCATGAAGTTTATGTGAATTGCCAATTGAATATACATCTGACCAACAAGTGTTTGGAACAAAAAACATAGTTGTTCTGTTGTATTGTCGAACATTTAGATGAGAAAGTCAGATAGATAGCAAAGCCAACTCAGCAATGCTGTTCACTCCCCCATAGAGTCTAACCAGTCCTAGCATACCATGTACAGTTTGTCTCTCTCTCTCTCTCTCTCACACATCTACTTACACCTCTGTCCCACGCATACAATTAACCCCCTCCTTCCACCCAGCCATCCCTCCTCCCCTTTGCCAGCCATTCCTTTCATTTGCACCAGCACAATGAAGCAGGCAGACAGAATGGGACCAACTGGAGTCAGAACAGAATGTGTCATCATGGACAAAGCCTGAGCTGTGTATTTGAAGTACTGTAAATCTCTATGGGGGAGTGAACAGCATTGCTGAGTTGGCTTTGCTATCCTTCTGGCTTAGAAAATAAGCCAGAGGTCTGACATTCTCATCTAAAATGTTCAAAATTCTAATTCTGACATGAGACTGTGAGAGCTAGTTGCAATTTAGAGCCTCTTGCTACACTTTTAGTTAAATTTTTTAAACATAAAAAAAAAAAACTCAGCTACACATATTAGGAGGTAAAACACTTGCTAGACAGTTTCCCTCCCTCCAAGCAGGACGGTGTAAACAGAATTGTCTGGTTGAGCCAACACTCCTACAGTATAAATGGTAATAGCAGAGCAATGATTTTTGAAACAGATGAATGTGCTGGCTGCACTAAAACTATGGAAGCTTATCCTCACCCCCAAAATAAACTTACGTCGGTAGTAGATCATACAGAAAGGATGTTTTTCCATGTTTAACGTTGCGTGGTGATTTCAGATGTGGCACCAAAGGCCCCAGAGTGGTGGTCGGTGGAACTGTTTTCCTGGGGCCCAGAGTTTTCCCTCATCTGGTAGGCTAACCTAACTAACTCCGGACCCTAGTTTTAGGGTATGACATTGCAATTAATAAACTTCATATGGACTAGGATGGGACCAGATTATTTTTCTAAACTCCTGGAAAAACTCCTGGCCCTAGAGAGGATGAAACCAAATAAATGTCAAATTGCAGCCACCTTGTACTTGTTCATATGAACGGCAGGTAGTCTAGTGGTTAGAGCATTGGACTAGTAACTGAAAGGTTGCTATATCAAATCATCGAGCTGACAAGGTAAGAATCTGTTGTTCTACCCCTGAACAAGGCAGCTAGCCCCTCTCATACATGTTACTCGATACAAAAATATGCTGTTAGCAACTGTGTTTTTGTCTTCAAGGTAAAATGTAATGTGTAGCATAGTCACTGTCTCTCCTTCAACTTTCATCGATGAGAAAAGCCAATTTCTAGAAAATAACATACCGCGGTTGCAGCAGACCAATGTAAATCACTGTGTTTTGTCACTGTGAACCAAGGCATGGTCGATGCCTCAAGAAGATTAGTCCTACACAATGGTCTACTTAAGCTTAGGGGACAATTACAACGGAATAAAATGAGACTCCTCTAAATGATAACTTGCTGCCAGGAATCGAGTTAGAAGCATGTATGATTGGATGACTCACAAGCAAGCACAAGTGGAGTTTGAGTGGGTGGTTTATTGATGTTCTGCCTCATAACAACAAAAATATTGTTTTACTCCACTCAAATATGCAGGAAAACATTAGAATAGAAAACATCATGTTTGGCTGCTATGATGGCAGTTGTACACCAATACTCTTTGAGAGAATGTGTTTGGGAACACAGCTAAAACGAAACTCACATTTCATTAAAAAAATAATAAGACAAACATGATTTAACAAAACTAACATACCATGGTTTAGGACTTCAAATAGAGAGATGACTCACTTCACATTATGGTTACCAGAAAAACATGCATGATAGGTAGTTATAATTGTTTTTTTTTAAAGGCATGGTAAATCACAGAGAAAATATAGAAATTCTTATAGAAAATATACACTTAATTAGGCCAATTAGCATATTACATATTGTGGTGGCGAGTCCAGAAGTGTTGTAAACATTCATTAGAAAACAAAACTGCTCAATTAAAATGTCAAATAAATCTGTCTTGAGAAGACAACCCTGTAACATATGACGGAAAAACAGATCCCTGATATGGTGGGGAGATGTGTTCCGTATCCCATTGAAATACCATAGTGCAAAAATACCTTACAGTAAGAGACAATCTATAGGTCATTACCTGTTCGGTGTAGCATCTATTGCTATATAAATCACAATGAAGTATAGACCCTGAAACACAAACAGCGATGCACCAAGTGAAACCATCCTTTTAGATGTACATTCAATAGTAAAAAAAATATATATAATAATGGTGACTCAAAACACTGTGTGTGTGTGTGTGTGTGTGTGTGTGTGTGTGTGTGTGTGTGTGTGTGTACAGAGCATGTTTTAAACAACAAAAAAACTGGAGAAACTGGATTTCTGAAACAAAAAGGCCTTTTCCTGACACAACCAGACTTCTTTCAATACAACACATCTTTAAAAAAAGGCAGACCACTAGGAATCCTAGAGAATCAGGAACATCCTGAAGGAACCTGAAAACAACTTAAAATGAAAAACAGGGAAAAAAAAAAAAAGGAGTCCTTCCTGAAGGGGATTAAAACCAAGACGATACAAGAGAAGAACACACACACACACACACACACACACACACACACACACACACACACACACACACACACACACACACACACACACACACACACACACACACACACACACACACACACACACACACACACACACACACACACACACACACACACACACACACACACACAAAGAGCCATTTAAAATCAACCCCCACTGGTTGGTCACCATCAGGATGACTTTCAACTGCCTTTTGCCTAGAGGCCAGAGGACCATTACTTGAACTGTAGGACAGTCTCTTTTCACAGATGTGCAAATGTCCATGACCTGAAGGTGATAGGCGAAGGAATGGCGGGAGGGAGGAGAACAAAGGAGAGCCAGGAATGGAGACGAGATGGAGGGAGAACATCATGTATAAGATGCATTTGGCTGCCATTTCAATACATTAGACTTCACCCAGGTGCCGAAGCATACCTCAAACTACAAACTAAACAAATACAGTGTGCTCAGTTGAAAACAATTGTGAAAAATCTACATAATTTCGAAGTGGGTGAAGAGGGGTTGGGGTTGATACTGAGGACTCTGAGGTAGTGACGGGAGGGGGTTAGGATTCGGAAGAGACTACAGACAGGAGAGCATTTCAGTTTGTTACAGGGACACCCTTCTGCTTAAAGCTAGTGTAACAAAGTGTATGACCACCAGTACACTAGGTGCCCTCTCTAAGCCATGTCGCTCAGCCATGTACCAGTGGCACTCCGTGATGCAGGGCTCTCTTCCACATATAGTAGGTGGAGCGAGGAGTCAGGGGGAAGAAGGACCTGAACTCTTTGAAGGTGGGGAAGGACTTCTCCTCGAAGCGTTGCTGCAGGAAAACTTTGGCCTTGGCCTTGAAGTTGGCCAGGGCCACCAGATCCATCACAAACATCTGGTCGTCTGTGGGAGCGGACATCTTGGTTGTGTTGGGGAGGGGCAGGGGGTATCTCGGTAGAGGGAGTGGGGTGTCGAAGGGGGATGTCACAGAGGTCATGGTGACGGGGCCTCTCAGATCCTCTGTTGGGTCCCCCTCAAAGGAGAACACGTCCTGAATCGGAGCCTTTGTCTTTATGTCACTCTCTGCCATCATCATCCCATTCTCTTTCATTGCGTTGTTGTTGTTCTCCATAATAATCTCTAGAGACGGGGTGGGGATTTCCTCCTTCCTGGTTCCACTGGGGCCGTTACGCCACAGCCAATAGAAACAGAGGGACAGGGAGGGGTACTTCACTCTGAACCGAGACAGAGGCCATTTTGACCTCCACACCTTCACCTTGGCAGCTTCTCTCAGCTTCTTCCTGCGTAGGAATACCATCCTGAACCCTCTGTGGTTGTTTCTACAGATCTTAGCTCTGGGGAAGACCGTGGCAGCACGACCGTGGCTCTCAGTCCCCCCGATAGGGGACAGACCACCACTGGGACTACTCTTATCCGCGTCCAAGCTGTTTTCACTGCTTCCGACCTTGTAGCCACGGTTAAATAGCATGGCCTCTCTCCTCCAGTTGTAGTAAGTCGACCTGGATCAAATCGAACTTTAGTTAAAGCTAATTTAAAAATTGCAACACACTTGACAGTAAATCAATAAAATGAAGGAGATAAAAAAAAACAGGTAATAAAATGGATGAATGCAAGATTAAAAAACAAGGAGGTCTAAAATAACAGTAAACTGTGTTATTAAAGGCTGAGCTAAATAACAGTAAACTGTGTTATTAAAGGCTGAGCTAAATAACAGTAAACTGTGTTATTAAAGGCTGAGCTAAATAACAGCAAACTGTTTTATTAAAGGCTGAGCTAAATAACAGCAAACTGTTTTATTAAAGGCTGAGCTAAATAACAGTAAAATCCTTGCAGCTGACCTGGAGATCCCAGGGAAGCTCCTCTTGAAGATCCGGAAGGGGAACGATGTATTCCTAGCGATGCAGTTCTGAAGAACCTTCTTGGCCTCCTGCATCAGTGCCATGTTTTGGGCCCGTTCTCCATCCATCTTATCATTGTTGTAGTTCAAGCCGAACAGACTGGCCACGCTGTCGTGGTGCTCTGTGTCTGGCTCTACCTCATGGTCTTCATCCTGCCCGAGCTTGGACTCTGGGGACGACCAAGACTCCTGCTCCGTGCTGTCCCCTGGGCTCACCTCGCCCGCGGAGAACGTGGAGAAACTACCGCCGGACGAGATCAGCTCGTGCTTCCATGCATAGTAGGTGGACCTGGAGATCTCAGGGAAGAACTCTTTGAACTGATGCAGAGGGATGAGCTTCCCTTCCAGATAGCACGCTTGGAGGAAGTGTTTGGCCTCGTACCTTGATCGAAAAATAACAGATTAAATAGTAATTCAATGTCAGCAGAAACATACAGCTAAATAAACACTACAAGACAAAGAAGAAGTGTGAATGTGCCAGAGTGCCAAGATTTTATCAGACACTATTTTGATTTGATCTACAACAGACAGGAAACTGTACGAGAGTTGTACCTGGCAGCAGACTTTTTGCGGTGCTCCTGCGTCTGCCGTCTCCAGCGGTAGAAGGTGCTCTTGGTGATGTTGTACTTGTCCTTCAGACTGGAGTAGGACAGGTGAGAGTCCTGGTTGAGAAGCTCCAGTGTCTTCAGAGGGGGGACCCTCTGCTCGTCGTTAGGACTGCCCATCTGGAGGTCACTAGACTGGACTAATGCTACAAAGACTCTAGGTCTGAACCTGGAGGAGCCCCCCTCCAACTCTCCAGACCACATAATGTGTATGGTGATAGGATTCATGTCTTTAGGGTAGGACCTGGGTCTTATCAGGCGGTTGAAGTAAGGTCGTATCTTGAGGTTGTACATGGGGTAGACAGAGTAGACGTTACACTGAAGGACGGAGGACAGGGCGTAGAGGTGCCACATGTTGGCGTAGGAGCCGGAGAAGCAGGAGGCTTTGACGTCGGCATCGAAGATCGCTTCGAGGACCGAGAGGGGGAGGTTGAGCATGTCCTGGGACTCCTCGGCACACAGGCTGAACCTGGCCGCCTGCAGCATCACCTTGGAGTCGATCATACCACCCAGGTAGTATCTTTTCCACAGCAGCATCTCCACCACCGTACGCACCTGGAGGAAATGGAGTTCACGTGGCGGAATATACTTATTGTATGTTTTCAAAAAATACACAAAAAAAAAAAAGCATTTTCAAATAACACAGATATAACATGTCTTAGTAGCTCTTATCTACAAACAAATTGCATTGCCAAACTAGGAAATACAAAACAAATCCACAAAAATAAATACAATGTACTAGTTGAAACTCAGATGTTCCATATGATTGAAACACGGCCAATCTATCCTCACCTGTAGCTCCAGGCTGAGACTGGTAGTCCCCACTAGCAGCATGCTGGCTGCATCAAACAGCAGGTTCCCCTCTCCCTTACAGACCAGAGGCAGGAGGCGTCTGGGGGCGTCAGCAGGGTACAGGCTATGGGCCACGTCGTCGATTCCTGCCCAGTCAGGGAACTCATGGCAGGGTGAGGAAGGCAGTGTGAAGGGGGTCAGGACCTGGTGGACCTCCAGTGCTACCCTGGCGAGGGCGTCCAGGCCGGAGCTCTCTGTGGCATCTTGCAGCTCCCCTAGGACTGAGAGTACCACCTCCTTCCTCTGAATCATACCTGCCGGTGCACAGAGACAAAACTGAGAGTTCATTTGAACATGAACCATACAGAAGCAGATGTACAGGAAAGGTTCAGAAGCTGTCTACTAGATATAACTTTAAATCACATTGAAGGAATAAAAAAATAAAATGTAATTCTGCTACTACATGAAGAATGTTCTATCTAGAACAGACTAAACCCCAGAAACCTGCTTATGGGTTTGACTGAATAGGCCCCGAAGAGACATTTATAACGGACTGAATGTTAGTGTTCCTGGGCCTATTTACAGAAAGCTGGAACAGTCGAGATTAAAATGGATTTTGTGGCGCCATGTGTTCGCAAATATATTAGCTGCACATGTTCAAAATAACAAATAGTAACACGTCTGGGACTTACTGCTGTAAGCTTCAGTGAAGGCATATTGATATGCATGTCAGAAATGTTATTATTATAATTTTTTTTATACGTTTAAAAGTATAAATATTTTGTTTAAATTGGTATAATGTGTGCATTGTGTGAAATGTGTATTGTGTAAAACATCCTAGCAGTTTCCACTGAGAGAAAAGTTGCCATACTAAGTTAAATTAATTACGCAATTATTTCAGCTTAAATATACCCTACGACGCACGAAGGTGTGGTACGTAGTACGAGACGTGTGGCGAACAGCAGAACTATGAGTCACTAGGCTTCAATTGCCTAAAATAATAACAAAAACGTCGAAAAGAATCAATTGAACCCAGTACTATACTAAAGAAAATAGGTGACGTTTATGATTGATTCGTGATCGTCAAACGCTTGCGCAAAAGTGTGACAAACGCACCATCAACCAACGGTTGTTGTACCACATTTTCTTCTGATTACACCAATGTAATACTTTGTTAATTGATACAATAGTCATTTGGGTACATTCCTTACCTGAAATATTTGGTATGAATCGTTTTTCCAAGAGGACGTCACTCACTATTGGAGTGGTAAAGCGCACAGCATAGAGCCTTCGTTCCAGCTTCTCTCACAGGTAACTTAGTTATTCCATTATGTGTGCATGTAACAATGTGCCTTGCACCGATTCAGCCGACTCGGGTTCACTCCAGATAGGACAATTTGAAGAGAGATTTGGGAGTGATAAGGCCGACCTCTCTTCAGGAAATTGTCAATCGCCGCCGACTTGGTATGAGAAAACACCGCCCTCTTGGCCCCCACGCAGGGCCAGGGTCAATTTCAATGTGAAGTGTTAACAAAAGCCGTGGTGTCAACGGCTATCGGTAGAACAACACTTATATAGGTGGAAGTATCGGGTTGTTGGCTATCTTTTGATTTTTTTTTTTTTTTACCCAACCCAATATAAAAAATGTTTTGTAAAATAAACAAGATTCACTCTTAAATTTCTCCGTGTACACCACACGATTTTGTATACAGTGCATTTTAATCACAGATGCATGCAGTATGTTGCATAAAACCAACCTGGGCTAGACCTAGTATAGTAGACGTAAATCTGGGACACTCCAAGTAGTATGATGGTATTTTTTTCGTATATACTAATTTGTGGATGTCCATTATCCATTTGGTATAATATGTTACGAATTACAATTCGAACAATAGTTACGAATTGTTTAAAAACGTATGATATGTTACGAATTCCAATTGGTTGTGGGTAATGGTAGCTGGGCTAGGCGTTAGGGGAAGGGTTAGCCAACATGCTAAGTAGCTAAAAAAAAAAGTAGTAAGTAGTTTCTCAAGTTATCTGTGATGAGATTCGAACACACAACCTTTGGGTTGCTAGACGTCCCTCCTAACTTTAACTCCCAGCCTAGCTAACATGAGCCACAACAAATTGGAATTCTTTATGAAGGAAATAATTTAGGCTACAAGACAGGAAGGCATTATGTAGAAAATTGTGTAGGCTACTGGGCACTAATGAATTATGAAGCAAATCCCGTGGTGGACGAAAACAACTTGACTTTTTGTGTGTGTGCTTGTTGTGAAATTAAGGAATTTGTGTCTATTTCACGATGATCTGTGATAGTTCGTTGTTGTTTTTTTACCAGTTCGTTTTAGGGCCCAAAATGCTCTTCAATACATGATACATATTTATTTTTTACTGATATCAGGCTTGTATTCAATAGCTTATACAGTAGCCTACATTCATTATTATGATTTACTTTTCTGGACATTGGTACTCTTTAAAAAACAAATACAAAAAAATCAAGATCCACTTGAGTTACAACGGCACGTTTTTGTGGTGACATGGCATTGACCCTTTCTCCTCAGATAAGGCCCTCATAGAACATGCAGAAATGTGAATTCACTGTGATCTTTCTAAAGTTTAGAATCTAAACTAAAATATTCTCTGCACAGTCTTTTTTTATTTTCTTCTTCTTTTCAATCGCTTGTTGCACTCATTGTTAGTCTGCTGAACTCTCCCGTTGCCTCATCAGACCAGTATCACTTTCCTGTAGTGAACAGACTAGACTATAGGGCAGAGTACTGGATACAGTAGGTGTTTGTGGATTGGAGTGTGGGGATGTACAGACAAGGCACAGAGGTGTGGAGCAGCAGGTCGGCCTGTTTCTCACACCTCTCCTGACTCTCCCTCAATTCAATTCAAAGGGGCTTTATTGGCATGGGAAACACATGTTTACATTGCCCAAAGCAAGTGAAATAGATAATAAAACAAAAGTGAAATAAACAATAAAACAATGTACAGTAAACATTACACTCACAGAAGTTCCAGAAGAATAAAGACATTTCAAATGTCATATATACAGTGTTGTAACGATGTGCAAATAGTTAAAGTACAAAAGAGAAAATAAATATATATATATATATATATATATATATGTGTGTGTGTGTATGTTGTATTTACAATGGTGTTTGTTCTTCACTGGTTGCCCTTTTCTTGTGGCAACAGGTCACACATCTTGCTGATGTGATGGCACACTGTGGTATTTCACCCAGTAGATATGGGTGTTTATCAACAACAACAAAAATCTAATTCTTTGTGGGTCTGTGTAATCTGAGGGAAATATGTGTCTCTAATATGGTCATATATTGGGCAGGAGGTTAGTAAGTGCAGCTCAGTTTCCACCTCATTTTTTGGGCAGTGTGCACATAGCCTGTCTTCTCTTGAGAGCCAGGTCTGCCTACAGCGGCCTTTCTCAGTAGCAAGGCTATGCTCACTGTGTCTGTACAAATATGTCCTTAATTTTGGGTCAGTCACAGTGGTCGGTTATTTTGCCACTGTGTACTCTCTGTTTAGGGCCAAATAGCATTCTAGTTTGCTCAGTTTTTTGTTAATTCTTTCCAATGTCAAGTAATTATCTTTTCGTTTTCTCATGATTTGGTTGGGTCTAATTGTGTTGCTGTCCTGGGGCTCTGTAAGGTCTGTTTGTGTTTGTGAACAGAGCCGCAGGACCAGATTGCTTAGCGGACTCTTCTCCAGGTTCATCTCTCTGTAGGTGATTGCTTTGTTATGGAAGGTTTGGGAATCGCTTTATTTTAGGTGGTTGTAGAATTTAACGGCTCTTTTCTGGATTTTGATAATTAGCGGGTATCGGCCAAATTCTGCTATGCATGCATTATTTGGTGATTCAAGTATTTTTAACCAGATCCTAATTGATATGTCGAATTGTATGTTCCTTTTTGAAGGCATAGAAGGCCCTTCTTGCCTTGTCTCTCAGATCGTTCACAGCTTTGTGGAAGTTACTTGTGGCGCTGATGTTTAGGCCGAGGTATGTATCGTCTTTTTTGTATTCGTAGTCCTGGCAACTGGACCTTTTTTGGAACACCATTATTTTGGTCTTACTGAGATTTACTGTCAGGGCCCAGGTCTGACAGAATCTGTGCAGAAGATCTAGGTGCTGCTGTAGGCCCTCCTTGGTTGGTGACAGAAGCACCAGATCATCAGCAAACAGTAGACATTTGACTTCAGATTCTAGTAGGGTGAGGCCGGGTACTGCTTTTTTTAAACCAACAAAGCACGAGATTACTTTGTTTAAACCAACAAAGCACAAGCCTTTTGTTTTCGTTTGTTTGTCAATTAGGGTGTGCAAGGGTGATTACCGTACGACAGACCACGTAATTTGTTAAAAAGCCAATTTTGACATTTGCTCTGTACATTGTTTTCGCTGAGGAAATGTACAAGTCTGCTGTTAATGATAATGCAGAGGATTTTCCCAAGGTTGCTGTTGACACATATCCCACGGTAGTTATTGGGGTCAAATTTGTCTCCACTGTTGTGGATTGGGGTGATCAGTCATTGGCTCCAAATATTGGGGAAGATGCCAGAGCTGAGGATGATGTTAAAGAGTTTAAGTATAGCCAATTGGAATTTGTTGTCTGTATATTTTATAATTTCATTTAGGATACCATCAACCCCACAGGCTTTTTGGGGTTGGAGGGTTTGTATTTTGTCCTGTAGTTCATTCAAGGTAATTGGAGAATCCAGTGGGTTCTGGTAGTTTATCCTAAGATTTTTATTTGACCATGTATATGTTTTTGCTGTTTGTTCTTTGTTATAGAGCCAAAAATATTGGAGAAATGGTTTATCCATACATCTCCATTATTGGATAGATAACACTTCGTGTTGTTGTTTGTTTAGAGTTTTTCAATTTTCTTTCTTAGGTTTTTGCATTTTCTCTCTCTCTCTCTCTCTCTCTCTCTCTACCTTTTGTTCCGCACACATTACACAACAGCTCTGGTCAACCTCATTAAAATCCACAGCCCCATTTGTGAAGTAAATACCTAATTACAAACACACACACCTCTACAAAATTACACACACACCTCTACAAAATTACACACACACACCTCTACAAAATTACACACACACCACCCTCCAGGACTTGAGCATGTGTCTCCCCTCTGTCCACCTCCGTAAAGGGTATATGAGCTGGTCCCTGGATGGTCTGGTCCCTGGATGGTCTGGTCCCTGGATGGTCTGGTGACTGGATGGTCTGGTGACTGGATGGTCTGGTCCCTGGATGGTCTGGTGACTGGATGGTCTGGTCCCTGGATGGTCTGGTGACTGGATGGTCTGGTCCCTGGATGCTCTGGTGACTGGATGGTCTGGTGACTGGATGGCCCATTCCTCCTGACAGAGCTGGTGTAACTGAGTCATGTTTGTAGGCCTCCTTGCTCGCACACGCTTTTTCAGTTCTGCCCACAAATGTTCTATAGGATTGAGGTCAGGGCTTTGTGATGGCCACTCCAATACTTTGACTTTGTTGTCCTTAAGCCATTTTGCCACAACTTTGGAAGTATGCTTGGGGTCATTGTCCACACAATTTGTAGTATTGGATAGAAAACACTCTAACATTTCTAAAACTGTTCAAATAATGTCTTTGAGTATAACAGAACTGATTTGGCAGGTGAAAACCCGAGGAAAATCCATCTGGAAAATGTGATTTTGTGATGTCATACTTTTTCCTTGGACATGCCATTAATTTCACAGTGATTTAGCTCCCAGATTGCAGTTCCTATGGCTTCCACTAGATGTCAACCGTCTTTAGACAAGGTTTCAGGCTTGTTTTTTGAAAAGCCAAGGAGTAAGAGCTGTTTTTCCAAGTGGACTCAGGAGTGGACTATACCATTAAGCGCGCATGACAGAGAGCGCGCGCATCTATCGACCAGGTTATTTTCCGTGTGAAATATTATTGTTTATATACATATTAGGGTACCTGAGGATCGATTAGAAACGTTGTTTAAGTTGTTTGGACAAAGTTTATAGGTAACATTTTTAAGTTTTCTATGTATTCTATATTGAACGAGTGGAACGGTGATTTACTGAACAAAACGCACCAAACAAACTGAGCTTTTGGGATATAAAGAGGGACTTTATCAAACAAAAGGACCATTTATAGTGTAGCTCGGACCCTTTGGATTGCCATCAGAGGAAGATCTTCAAAGGTAAGCAATTTATTTTATTGCTATTTTTGAGTTTTGTAACACCCGTGCTGGTTATGTTATTATGCTAATTGAATATGTATGCGGGGCGCTGTCCTAAGACAATCAAATGCTATGCTTTCGCCGTAAAGCCTTTTTGAAATCTGACAACGCTGTGAGTTTACCAAGATTCTAAGCTTTTGAATGGTGTGCAACACTTGTATTTTCATGAATGTTTAATATTACTAAATTTGTATTTTGAATTTGGCGCTCTGCATTTTTCCCGGATGTTGTCGTAGGTGGGTCGCCTGTGACGTTTTTACTTCCTGACTGATGTCTTGATGTCTTGCTTCAATATATCCACATCATTTTCCTTCCTCATGATGCCATCTATTTTGTGAAGTGCACCAGTCCCTCTTGCAGCAAAGGACCCCCACAACATGATGCTGCCACCCCCGTGCTTCACGGTTGGGATGGTGTTCTTCGGCTTGCAAGCTTCCCTCTTTTTCCTCCAAACATAACGATTGTCCGTTCTATTTTGCAGACCAGAGGACATTTCTCCAAAAAGTACGATCTTTGTCCTCATGTGCAGTTGCAAACCGTAGTCTGGCTTTTTTATGGCGGTTTTGGAGCAATGGCTTCTTCCTTGCTGAGTGGCCTTTCAGGTTATGTTGATATAGGACTCGTTTTACTGTGGATATAGAAATGTTGTACCTGTTTCCTCCAGCATCTTCACAAGGTCCTTTGCTGTTGTTCTGGGATTGATATGCACTTTTCGCACCGAAGTACGTTCATCTCTACGAGACAGAACGCGTCTCCCTCCTGGGCGGTATAACTGCTGCTTGGTCCCATGGTGTTTATACTTGCGTACTATTGTTTGTACAGATGAACGTGGTACCTTCAGGCGTTTGGAAATTGCTCCCAAGGATGAACCAGACTTCTACAATTTTTTTTTCTGAGGTCTTGGCTGATTTCTTTTGATTTTCCCATGATTTCAAGCAAAGAGGCACTGAGTTTGAAAGTAGGCCTTGAAATACAGGTACACCTCCAATTGACTCAAATGATGTCAATTAGCCTATCAGAAGCTTCTAACGCCATGACATCATTTTCTGTAATTTTCCAAGCTGTTTAAAGGCACAGTCAACTTAGTGTATGTACACTTCTGACCCACTGGAATTGTGATACAATGAATTATAAGTGAAATAATCTGTCTGTAAACAATTGTTGGAAAAATGCACACAGTAGATGTCCTAACCGACTTGCCAAAACTATAGTTTGTTAACAAGAAATTTGTGGAGTGGTTGAAAAACGAGTTTTATTAATTGCAACCTAAGTGTATGTAAATTTCTGACTTCAACTGTATATCCAGGGAGTACCAGATCACTGAGCAGCTATATACAGGATGTGCCAGATCAATGTGGAGCTATCTATATACAGGGAGTACCAGTACCAGATTAATGTTGGTGTGTGTTGAATGGCCTCTGTTATAACTCTCAGGTGTGTGTTGAATGGCCTCTGTTATAACTCTCAGGTGTGTGTTGAATGGCCTCTGTTATAACTCTCAGGTGTGTGTTGAATGACCTCTGTTATAACTCTCAGGTGTGTGTTGAATGGCCTGTGTTATAACTCTCAGGTGTGTGGTGAATGGCCTCTGTTATAACTCTCAGGTGTGTGTTGAATGGCCTGTGTTATAACTCTCAGGTGTGTGGTGAATGGCCTGTGTTATAACTCTCAGGTGTGTGTTGAATGACAGGCAGTGGTCACCAACCTTTTCTGAGTCAAGATCACTTTCTGATTCAAAATGCAAGCCGAGATCTACCACTCTGATTTTTTTATTAACATGACAGTTCTGTAGCATTGAGGTTTGTGCAGGTAAGCTAAACATTATTGTCTTTAACTGCTTCAGCCATTGTTGAGTGAAGTCTACACTGTGGATACAGAGGGTGGGGCTGGCCGGAGGGGGTTAGGGCCTGGCCAGAGGTGCTTCAAATGTTAATAGGCCCAGACTGGGGTCGGCTCCAATTGTCTCTCACATGCTGTGTGTGCGTGTGTGTGCGTGCGTGGGTAGGAGGGGGTAGACTGGAGATCTGTGAAGACAGCCCACTGGTTCACCTTTTGTTCTTGAGCTTGGCATTGTTGGTTGAAGAAGCTCAGGAATCTGGTAGCAGGGGACTCCACATTCCAGGGACAGAGACATGTAGGGACAGGGACATAAAGGGACAGAGACATGTAGGGACAGGGACATACAGGGACATAAAGGGACAGGGACACCAGGGACAGAGACATGTAGGGACAGGGACATAAAGGGACAGGGACACCAGGGACAGAGACATGTAGGGACAGAGACATGTAGGGACAGGGACACCAGGGGTCATGGACATGTAATTGTGTTATTGACTGTACGTTTGTTTATTCCATGTGTAACTCTGTGTTGCTGTTTGTGTCGCACTGCATTGCTTTATCTTGGCCAGGTCGCAGTTGTAAATGAGAACTTGTTCTCAACTGGCCTCCCTGTATTATGACATCATATAGAACTACCTGGTTAAATAAAGGTTAAATATATATATATATATTTTAAAGGTACAGGGACAATGCTTTACTTGATTAACAGTATTATGCACTAAGGGCAAAATACTAACAACAAAAATGTGTACGTAAATATACAGTCACTTTCTCATAAATAATGTACTGATGCTAATAAAAGATGTAACAGCACTTTTCTCATTTTTTTTTTTTGTTTTGTTCATTGCTTTTAGAATTCAATACAGTGCCTTCGGAAAGTATTCAGACCCCTTGACTTTTTCCAAATTTTGTTACGTTACAGCCTTATTCTAAAATGGATTAAATCGTTTTTTTCCCCCTCATCAATCTACACAGAATATCCCATTATGACAAAGCAAAAACGGGTTTTTCCCCCTCATCAATCTACACAGAATATCCCATTATGACAAAGCAAAAACGGGTTTTTAAAATACATCTGTGCTAATTTATTAAAAATAACAAAATAAAATATCACATTTACATTAAGTATTCAGACCCTTTACTCTGTACTTTGTTGAAGCACCTTTGGCAGAGATTACAGCCTCGAGTCTTCTTGGGTATGAGGCTACAAGCTTGACACACCTGTATTTGGTGAGTTTCTCCCATTCTTCTCTGCAGATCCTCTCAAGCTCTGTAAGGTTGGATGGGGAGCATTGCTGTACAGCTATTTTCAGGTCTCAGCAGAGATTGAAGGGATCAAGTCCTGGCTCTGGCTGGGCCACTCAAGGACATTGAGTCTTGTCCCGAAGCCACTCCTGCGTTGTCTTGGCTGTGTGCTTAGGGTCGTTGTCCTGTTGGAAGGTGAACCTTTGCCCTGAGGTCCTGATTGCTCTGGAGCAGGTTTTCATCAAGGATGTAACATTGCAAAAATCAGAAACTTTCTGTCCAAAAATGATGCAGAAAGTTAATCCATGCTTTTGTCACTTCTTGATTAGACTACTGCAATACTCTACTTTCCGGCTACCCGGATAAAGCACTAAATAAACTTCAGTTAGTGCTAAAAACGACTGCTAGAATCTTGACTAAAACCCCCAAATTTGATCATATTACTCCAGTGCTAGCCTCTCTACACTGGCTTCCTGTTAAGGCTTGAGCTCATTTCAAGGTTTTACTGCTAACCTACAAAGCATTGCATGGGCTTGCTCCTACCTATCTTTCCGATTTGGTTCTGCCGTACATACCTACACGTACGCTATGGTCACAAGACGCAGGCCTCCTTACTGTCCCTAGAATTTCTAAGCAAACAGCTGGAGGCAGGGCTTTCTCCTAATAGAGCTCAATTTTTATGGAATGGTCTGCCTATCCATGTGAGAGACACAGACTCTGTCTCAACCTTTTAAGTCTTTATTGAAGACTCATCTCTTCAGTAGGTCCTATGAGTGAGTGTAGTTTGGCCCAGGAGTGTGAAGGTGATCGGAAAGGCACTGGAGCAACGAACCACCCTTGCTGTCTCTGCCTGGCCGGTCCCCCTCTCTCCACTGGGATTCTCTGCCTCTAACCATATTACAGAGGCTGAGTCACTGGCTTACTGGTGCTCTTCCATGCCGTCCCTAGGAGGGGTGCGTCACTTGAGTGGGTTGAGTCACTGACGTGTTCTTCCTGTCCGGGTTGGCGCCCCCCTCAGGTTTGTGCCGTGGGGGAGATCTTCGTGGGCTATACTCGGCCTTGTCTCAGGGTAGTAAGTTGGTGGTTGGAGATATCCCTCTAGTGGTGTGGGGGCTGTGCTTCAGCAGAGTGGGTGGGGTTATATCCTGCCTGTTTGGCCCTGTCCGGGGGTATCGTCGGATTGGGCCACAGTGTCTCCCAACCCTTACTGTCTCAGCCTCCCAGTATTTATGCTGAAATAGTTTGTGTCGGGGGGCTAGGGACAATCTGTTGTATCTAGAGTATTTATCCTCTCTTATCCAGTGTGCTACGTGAATAAAAAAACGCCTCCTCTAATTCTCTCTCTCACCCTCCCCTCCCGGAGGACCTGAGCCCTAGGACCATGCCTCAGGACTACCTGGCCTGATGACTCCTTGTTGTCCCCAGTCCACCTGGTCATGCTGCTGCTCCAGTTTCAACTGTTCTGCCTGCGGCTATGGAACCCTGACCTGTTCACTGGACATGCTACCTTGTCCCGGACCTGCTGTTTTGGACTCTCTCTCTACCGCACTTGCTGTCTCTAACTCTGAATACTCGGCTATGAAAATCCAACTGACATTTACTTTTGAGGTGCTGGCCTGTTGCATCCTCTACAACCACTGTGATTATTATTATTATTTGACCCTGCTGGTCATCTATAAACATATTGGCCATGTTCTGTTTTAATCTCTACACGGCACAGCCAGAAGAGGACTGGCCACCCCTCAGAGCCTGGTTCCTCTTTAGATTTCTTCCTAGGTTCCTGCCTTTCTAAGGAGTTTTTCATAGCCACCGTGCTTCTACACCTACATTGCTTGCTGTTTGGGGTTTTAGGCTGGGTTTCTGTATAGCACTTTGACATCGGCTGATGTAAAAAGGGCTTTATAAATACATTTGATTGATTGATCTCTCTGTACTTTGGTCTGTTAATTTTTTCCTCGATCCTGACTAGTCTCCCAGTCCCCCGCCGCTGAAGAATATCCCCACAACATGATGCTGCCACCACCATGCTTCACCGTAGGCATGGTGCCAGGTTTTCTCCAGACGTGACGCTTGGCATTCAGGCCAAAGAGTTCAATCTTGGAATCATCAGAAGAGGAATCTTGTTTTTCATGGTCTCAGAGTCTTTAGACGCCTTTTTGGCAAACTCCATTCAGGCTGTCATGTGCCTTTTACTGAGGAGTGGCTTCGTCTAGCCATTCTTCCATAAAGGCCTAATTGGTGGAGTGCTGCAGAGATGGTTGTCCTTCTGGAAGGTTCTCCCATCTCTTGGTCACCTCACTGACCTAGGCCCTTTTCCCCTGATTGCTCAGTTTGGCCGGGTGGCCAGCTCTAGAAAGAGTCCTGGTGGTTCCAAACTTCTTCCATTTAAGAATGATAGAGGCCACTGTGTTCTTGGGGATCTTCAATGCTGCAGAAATATTTTGGTACCCTTCCCCAGATCTGTCGCTCGACACAATCCTGTCTCGGAGCTCTACGGACAATTCCTTTGACCTCATGCTTGGTTTTTGCTCTGACGTGCACTGTCAACTGTGGGACCTTATATAGACAGGTGTGTGCCTTTCCAAATCATGTCCAATCAATTTAATTTACCACAGGCGGACTCCGTTCAATTTGTAGAAACATCTCAAGGATGATCAATGGAAACAGAATGCACCTGAGCTCAATTTTGAGTCTCATAGCAAAGGGTCTGAATACTTTTATGTAAATAAGGTATTTCAGGTTTTTATTTTTAATACATTTGCATAAATGTACGGACAGGGCACCATCTCTGCACCGACAGGGCACCATCTCTGCACCGACAGGGCACCATCTCTGCACCGACAGGGCACCATCTCTGCACGTACCAAATGTACATACTTGCTGTCCTATTGTAGTTTGACTTTAGCCCAGTAACAACCAATAGTAAAGCTGTCATATAATGTTGGCCACTAGAGATCCCCATACACCATAAGTACAGTGACATCCTGTCCTGCAGTGGTATAAATACTTAGGACTTTCAAGTATTTTTACTTAAGTCGTTTTTTGGGGGTATCTGTACTTTACTTTACTATTTATATTTTTGACAACTTTTACTTCACTACATTCCTAAAGAAAATATTGTACTTTTTACTCCTTACATTTTCCCTGACAGACAAACGTACACGTTACATTTTAAATGCTTAGCAGGACAGGAAAATTGTCTAATTCACGCACTTATCAAGAGAACATCCCTGGTCATCCCTACTGCCCCTGATCTGGCAGACTCACTAAACACAAATGCTTCTTTGTAAATTATGTGTTGAACTGAGCCCCTGGCTATCCATAAATAAAAAAATACAAGAAAATTGTGTCGTCTGGTTTGCTTAATATAAGTAATTATTTTATATTTATACTTTTTTTAAAAATTGAACCTTGATTTAACTAGGCAAGCCAGTTAAGATATGAGTCATTGTAGCCTGGAGTGAAACAGAAACAGTTAACCGCTGTCTGGGAGTTCTGACAAGGCCCTTTTATAGTGATGAATGAGAAAATATACAGAGGCTGGACATTCTCTGAATACTTTGTAAACCACAGATTAGTGTAGGATGCATCCAAAAAAACATCCCATTGTGAAGACAGATTCCATCCTCCCCACCAGACGTCCAGAAAAAAGTGTTGTAAAACAGAAATATAAACACAACATGTAAAGTGTTGGTCCCATGTTTCATGAGCTGAAATAAAAGATCCCAGAAATGTTCCATACGCACAAAAAGCTTATTCCTCTCAAATTTTGTGCACACATTTCTTTACATCCCTGTTAGTGAGCATTTCTCCTTTGCCAAGATAATCCATTCACCTGACAGGTGTGCCATATCAAGAAGCTGATTAAACAGCATGATCATTACACACCTTGTGCTGGAGACAATAAAAGGCCACTCTAAAATGTGCAGTTTTGTCACACAACACAATGACACAGACTCATGTTTTGAGGGAGTGTGCAATTGTGCAATTGGCATGCGGGATTGTCCACCAGAGCTGTTGCCAGAAAATGTAATATTAATTTCTCTGCCATAGCCACCTCCGTCGTTTTACAGAATTTGGCAGTACTTCCAACCGGCCTCACAACCTCAGACCACGTGTAACCACGCCAGCCCAGGACCTCCACATCCGGCTTCTTCACCTGCGGGATTGTCTGAGACCAGTCACCCGGACAGCTGATGAAACTGTGGGTTCGCACAAGAATTTCTGCACAAACTGTCTCGGGAAAGCTCATCTGTCAGCTCATCGTCCTCACCAGGGTCTTGACCTGACTACAGTCCGGCATCGTAACCGACTTCAGTGGGCAAATGCTCACCTTCGATGGCCACTGGAACGATGGAGAAGTATGCTCTTCATGGATAAATCCACATTTCAACTGTACCGGTCAGATGGCAGACCATGTGTATGGCATCGTGTTGAGCGGTTTGCTGATGTCAATGTGCCCCCATGGTGGCGGTGGGGTTATGATATGGGCAGGCATAAGCTACGGACAACAATTTCATTTTATTGATGGAAATTTAAGCTACGGACAACCAACAAAATGGCATTTTATTGTTTGCAATTTGAAAGCACAGAGATACCGTGACGAGATCCTGAGGCCCATTGTCGTGCCATTCATCCGCCGCCATCACCTCATGTGTCAGCATGTTACAAGGATCTGTACACAATACCTGGAAGCTGAAAATGTCCCAGTTCGTCCATGGCCTGCATACTCACCAGACATTTCACCCATTGAGCATGTTTGGGATGCTCTGGATCTACGTGTACGACAGCGTATTCCAGTTCCCACCAATATCCAGCAACTTCACACAGCCATTGAAGAGGAGTGGGACAACATTCCACAGGCCACAATCAACAGCCTGATCAACTCTATGTGAAGGAGATGTGTCGCGCTGCATGTGGAAAATGGTGGTCACACCAGATACTGACTGGTTCTCTGATCCAAGCCACTACCACTTTTTTTAAGGTATCTGTGTCCAACAGATGCATAACTGTATTCCTACTCATGTGAAAGCCATAGATTAGGGCCTAATGAATTTATTTAAATTGACTGATTTCCTCATGAATTGTAACTCAGTAAAATTGCGTTTTATATATATATATAATTTTTTTTTTTTTTTTTTTTTAATTGCTATATACTTCAGTAAATGTGGAGGTCAAAGATCACATCTTTGTATTCAGCGCCTTCCTAATTATTATCAACGAGTTAAGACTACAGGTGGAAAAGTGATCTGTATTGGAGTCATGTGGCAAACAAACAAAAACACAAACCTAATTAAAAAAAAAACATAGTCACAACAACTTACTAATATATGACCAAAAAAATATACATACAAATATTTACAAACTATTAAGGTTGTACATCAACGCATACAAAAAAACATATTACAAAGTAAATTGCATTTCCAAACTGGCTGGTTCAAGGCTTTAGGAAATTCTGGCAACATCTGGCACGCTAAAATACAATGTGCATCGGAAAAGGCATACTATTTTATATATATATATTTGTGTGCAATTGGTCCAAAGTAGTGCACTATAGTTAGAATAGAATACCATTGGGGACAGAACCGTAAACGTATGATTATAACGTTCCTCGAAAAGTGTCAACATATGAACATTCCACTAGAGGGTCTTCCTGTACTGTATTGTATCGGACTGAATTCAAATACTTTGAGAAAAGGCATGTTAATTGGCCTAGTGAGGAAGGACACAGGAAACATGTGTTTGTCCCAAATGGCACCCTATCCCCTACTTAGTACACTACTTTTTGACCAGGCACATGGTTTCTTGGCTGAGGTTTATATTAATGGATGGATAGAGGGATGTGTACCCTCCTCATCAGTGTTATCTGTGGCTCTGAATATGGTTGACAGAGAAACAGAGAGAACACATGTTTTATAGTTGACCCTCGACCTTCACCAAGTTTATATGACCCCTATGGCTACATTAGAGATTCTAAGAAATCTTTCTCTTGAGACCTTGGATATTGTGGCAAAGAAGGGGGTCGAGTGATAAATGGCAGATATGTGAGAGCAGAACTAATAAACGGGCTCTGCCCTATCACTAAAATGGCAACCCTGATCAGAACTACAGATCACAAATGGCCGACCGCCAAAACTACAATTCCCAGAAGCAAGGGGAACCCTCAGAAGGTGGGGCCAACCCACATATAAGAGGTCAAGACAAACCAGGAAGGGAGAGAGAGTGCTGGAAGGATCTATGAAGCTTAGAGGTAGAAACAAGATATTGGCTGGATATACCGTGTATGAACTGGACTGTTTTGGACTTACCTGTCGGCGTTTGGACCTGGACCGACTGAGAACCTGACTGTGTGTACGAACCCTGCTATCCTTGACCTTGCCAGTGGCCTGGGTGCACCAGAAACGGAGGAACAAGCACACAGGTACTGTCCTGTTCTACATAACTCTCAGTTTGGTGTGATTTTGGTGACTGTTTCCCACTTAAATTGTTACAAAACGCTCCTAACCTTGAAGAGGTTTGTCACACGTGGTGGAGGATGCGGGCAGTATAGAACGGCATCATACCTGTGGTTAGATAGAAAAAAAAAGTTTAGTTAGCACTCCAAAGGGAGTTAGGTTTTTGGTGGCTTGTTTGGGTTAGGGTAGTTTTTCGGAAAATGAGTATGGAGGAGCCATACAGGCCCTGTTACAAGCGCCTAACAAGAAGCAACTAGAGCTCAACAAATAGCTCATCAGGATGCAATGCGAATGTATCAGGACACGTTACAGGTCCAGCTCGCACCAATCAGTTGCTCAGAGAAGAGCAAGAGAGAAACACCCGGGAGTTAAGAGAAGGCCTAAAGGGGCTAGCCCGGACCAAATTGGGGCTCAGTTACCAGCTACAAATACCCAGAGGCGGGCCAATCATTTTCTTCAAAAATGACAAAGCAGGATGATGTGGAAGCATATCTCACCACCTTTGAAAGGGACGGCAGAGCGAGAAGTGGCCGAAAGAAGAATGGGCAGGGCTTCTGGCACCATACCTGGCAGGGGACGCTCAAAAAGCGTATTCGACCTGGAGTTGAAAGATGCACAGGATTACGATAAACTAAAGGGGAGATTCTGACTAGACTGGGAGTGACTGATACTGTGAGGGCACATCGCCTCCACCTGTGGTCGTACCAACCTGGAAACCGCCCAACACAGATGTTTGACTTGATTCACCTGGCACGGAAATGGTTGCAACCGAAACCCGTTCATCCGCCGAGATCGTCGAGACCATTGTACTTGACCAGTTTCAACGAGGTCTACCCCAAGAAGTTCGGCGATGGGTTGGCCAGAACGAGGTACTTTCCGCTGACCATCTTGTGGGTCTGGTTGAACGGCGGTACGGCAGGAACAGCTGGGGAGGAAAGATTCCCATTCCCAGGCCTGGGCTAATCAGCGGACTGGGTAAGACTGTCCCAACATTTGGAGGGCCGTGAGGAAAGAATCAGAATCAGGCCAAGCCACTACGGAAAAGCTAGAAACCGGGACCAGGGGTTGAGGGGGTCTCCCCCGAAACCCTGTTATCTGTTACAATGTAATGTCGACCAGGACATATTGCAGCCTACTGCCCTATTAAAGAAGAGCCAATGCAATGTAACCTCGGTGAAAAAGAAGAAGCTGATATGTGGTATGCATGTCCTGTGGTCACCACAGTACTTGAAAAATCAAGAAATAAACATATGTGCCGGGTGAATGTTGAAGGAAAAGAGGTTGAAGCCCTTCTGGATTCCGGCAGTATGCTAACCCTGGTCGTTGCAAACCTAGTGCCAACTCATAAACTGGATACAAGTCAGGATATCAGTGTTACACGTGCATTCATGGGGATACCCGACCGTGCACACAGCCGTAGTGAGCATCCAAACCGAGGAAGGGCTGCTGGATTATGAGGTTGGCGTGGTCCCAAAGATGCCATATGATGTAATACTGGGTAGAAACTTTCCTAACTTTGCGAAGTTAGGCCAAAAGAATGGCATATTTGAGAAGCCAACAACCCTGACCAAGCCAGTAGTAACATGTAGCCTTCAACCAAAGACAAGAAAGGAGGTCTCCCAGGGGCCAATCTCACAGGTGCTAGTAGGGGAGGATGAAGAAGAAGTGGCAGACCTCGTTGATAACGAGCAGCCCAGTACTAGTGGGGCTGGGGTCGATCTGAATCCAGAGGATGACGATCTAGAACCAACAGACCTGGCAGGGTCCCTGACTAATTTCGGGACGGCCCAAAACCAGGATCCTACTCTGCAGCAAGCCAGAGCAGATGTGCAGGTCGTGGATGGTACTCCCCATAAATGATGGGATGATGCCTACTAGTTTTCCCCACTTCATCATGAAAAGGGTTTGTTGTACAGAGTCTCAAAAATAGGGGTTGATGTGGTGGAACAATTGTTGGTCCCCACCCTAACGTACCGGAAGACAGTACTGGATCTCGCTCATGGGCACATTCTGGGTGGACACCTGGGTATTGATAAAACCCGAGACCGGATCGTAGGAGGTTTTACTGGCCAGGAATTCAGGCTGAAGTGGCTCGGCATTGTGGAGGTGCCCGGAGTGCCAGTTAACAGCTCCCGACCAGCTGTTAGAAGCCCATTAGTGCCACTCCCCATAATCGAAACACCTTTTGAGAGGATAGCAATGGATATAGTGGGCCCGCTACCCAAAATCCGCCAGAGGGCACCAATACATTCTGGTTATTCTAGATTATGCCACTGCTACCCAGAAGCCATTCCCCTTAGGGACGATGGCTTCCAAAAATATGTGCCAAGGAATTAGTGCTCCTGTTCACCAGAGTAGGGGTTCCAAAGGAGATCCTTACTGACCAGGGGACCCCCTTTATGTCCCGCCTTATGGCCGACCTTTTGTAAATTGTGGCAGGTGAAACAGTTGAGGACATCGGTTTACCATCCTCAGACAGACGGGTTGGTTGAGAGATTCAACGCACCCTGAAATCGATGCTCAGGAAAATCGATAAGGATGGGAGAAAAACTGGGATTTCATGTTGCCGTGTCTGATGTTTGCCATTAGAGAGGTTCCCCAAGCCTCTCTGGGGTTTTCCCCTTTGAGTTGGTATATGGGAGGCACACCCGGGGAATCTTAGACATCGCCCGGAAACCTGGGAGCACCAATCCACCCCGTATACTAGTGTCATAGAGCACGCCACGGCAATGCAAGACAGGATAGCCACAGTCATGCCCATCGTCAGAGAGCACATGAGACAAAGCACCAAGAGCACCAGCGCGCACACTTATAATCGGGCAGGCTACCCTGAGGGAATTTCAACCAGGAGATAAGGTGTTTAGGCTGATCCCCACGGTAGAGTGCAAACTACTAGCCACATGGAAAGGACCATATGAAGTACTGGAGAAGATAGAGAAGTGAATTATCGCATCCGACAGCCAGGTCGACGGCCCCAGGAACAGATCTACCACATAAACCTGTTAAAAGCATGGAGAGAGAGAGAAACACTAATGGTCACGTACCCACACACACTCAGGAAACAGCCAAGTAAATATCTCACCTACTTTGTCCCCAGCACAAGTACAGGAAGTAAAGACCCTGATCCAGAAAAACCGAGATGTGTTTTCAGAGGTACCCGGCCGAACTGAAGTTCACGGCTCATGATATCGTCTCCCTACCAGGGAGAAAAGTGAACATGAGGCCATATCGGGTACCTGAGGCTCGAAAGGCTGCGATTAGAGCAGAGACAGAGAAAATGTTAGCAGTGGGAGTGATCGAAGAGTCACATAGTGAGTGGTCTAGCCCAATTGTGATGGTCTCCAAACCTGATGGGTCTTTGCGGTTCTGTAACTACTTTCCGGAAGGTAAATGAGATCTCCAAGTTTGATGCCTACCCCATGCCCCTTGAGTAGATGATCTACTTGAAAAATTGGTAAAGCTCGGTACATTACGACCCTGGACCTAACCAAAGGGTACTGGCAAATTCCTCTGACCCCCAGAGCCAAAGAAAAGACAGCCTTTGCAACCCCTGACGGTTTGTTTCAATACACTGTTATGCCATTCGCTTACACGGGCCCCAGCCACCTTTCAACGGCTAATGGACAAGGTCCTGAAACCGCACCAAGCGTCGCCGCAGCCTATCTAGATGATGTGGGGATCTACAGCCCAGATTGGGAATCCCACTTACCGAATTGTACAGGCAGTATTAGATGTTTTAGAAAGGCAGGGCTCACAGCGAACCCTGCCAAGTGTTACGTGGGGTTAGAGGAAACAGAGTATCTGGGATACACTGGGAAGAGGGTTAATCAAACCCCAGCGTAAGAAGGTGGAGGCAATCAGAGAATGGCCAAAACCAGTGAATAAGAAGCAGGTTCGAGCCTTCCTAGGGTTGACCGGTTACTACCAGTTCATCCCAAATTATGCCACAGTGGCGCCCCACCACCGACATGACTAGAGCCAGAGGGCCAAACATGGTCCAATGGGATGAAGTGGCCACCAAAGCATTTAGAACATTACAGGAGGCTCTCTGCTGTAATCCAGTGTTAGTGGTACCAGACTTTGATAGAGAGTTCGTGGTTCAGGACGGATGCCTCAGAGGTCGGCTTAGGAGCAGTGCTATCCCAAGAGGTAGAAGGGTGGAACACCCCATCCTGTTTTTAAGCAGGAAGCTGGAACCACGGAGACCAACTACTCAGTCGTTGAGAAAGAGGCTCTGGCAGTAAAGTGGGCTTTAGAAAGCCTGAAATACTACCTGCTAGGCGCCACTTCACCCTCATCAGTGACCATGCCCCACTCACCTGGATGCATAGGGCTAAAGAGAAGAATGCTCGGGTGATGCGGTGGTTTTTGAGTCTCCAACCATTCCACTTTGACTTAAAACACAGAGCAGGAAGGAAATGGGAAATGTGGATGGGTTATCCGCATGCACGCATATTTTGTTATGTAGCCCGACCTAGGGGGTTTCGGATCTAGGGGGAGATGTGTGGCAAAGAAGGGGTCAGTGATAAATGGCAGATATGTGAGAGCAGAATCCTAATAGCGGGCTCTGCCTCTATCACTAAAATGGCAACCCTGATCAGAACTACAGATCACAAAATGGCCGACCGCCAAAACTACAATTCCCAGAAGCAAGGGGAACCCTCAGAAGGTGGGGCCAACCCACATATAAGAGGTCAAGACAAACCAGGAAGGGAGAGAGAGTGCTGGAAGGATCTATGAAGCTTAGAGGTAGAAACAAGATATTGGCTGGATATACCGTGTATGAACTGGACTGTTTTGGACTTACCTGTCGGCGTTTGGACCTGGACCGACTGAGAACCTGACTTGTGTACCGAACCCTGCTATCCTTGACCTTGCCAGTGGCCTGGGTGCACCAGAACGGAGGAACAAGCACACAGGTACTGTCCTGTTCTACATAACTCTCAGTTTGGTGTGATTTTGGTGACTGTTTCCCACTTAAATTGTTACAAACGCTCCTAACCTTGAAGAGGTTTGTCACAGATATATTAACGGAATGTTCCTCAAATGTTCTTTTTATGTTTTGAGTTCTAGAACAAATTAAATGGAATGTTCCTCAAATGTTCTTTTTCTGTTTTGAGTTCTAGAACAAATTAAATGGAATGTTCCTCAAATGTTCTTTTTCTGTTTGAGTTCTAGAACAAGTCATAATGAGCACCGGCATAACTTTGATTGTTGATGGTCTGCTCCCCCACCCTGAAATTGCTTTGTTACTTGAGGAAAATGTGCTTATTGTTGTATTTCTCTTCAATCTGTTTGCACCCGTGAAATAGATAAATAGTGTGAGTAATTTAGACTGAATATACAAAATACTTCAGAACCACTTTGACATAGAATGTGTGCAATAAACAGATTCTAGAACATAAACCCATCCCAGTCATATTTGTGGGTGTATCAGTCTACATGGAACAAAAATACTTAGCATTATTTTGTGATCCTTAAAAAATATACTCTAGTTTGCTTTGACGTTAAAGAATATGTGTCAGACCTCCAGGCCAGCTTATGAAAATAACTGAAACATTAAAGTTGATAATGCTGAACAAACTATTAAAATAATATAACATGTTAAACCCTGCAGTGGCATCTCTTTCTAAAGGAAATTAATGTCAAAGAAATAAAGTATAATCCCACTGGGAACACAACGGTTGTTTCCACGTCATTTCAATGTAATTACATTGAACCAACGTGGAATAGACTTTAAATCGACATCTGTGCCCAGTGGGATTGCTGTTTTGCTCCAAGCTGTGAAACACAAAAACAAATCATCAAATGGATGGATTTGATAAAAGTATATTTTTCTTTCTTCTATTTCATTCATGAAGGTATATCTCCTGCTGGTTTGATTCATTCATGAAGGTATATTTCTTGCTGGTTTAATTCATTCATGAAGGTATATCTCTTGCCGGTTTGATTCAATTGTTGATCTCAAGACACTGTCCTCTCAGTCACTTCTGTCTGTCTCTGTAAGCACCAATTAGACTCATCCCTCTCCTTCAGGCCATCCAATCAGAAGGCCTCACACTGACAGTCTAGCCCAATCAGACGGTCTCATACAGCAACATCCCGCTGAAGATGGTGAGGGGTTCTGAGGAGTGGGCCAGTTTCCCGGTGACCAGGTCGATACAGACGGTATCTCCCGCCTTCATAGGGAGGATGATGTTGAAGACAGCCAGGGCTCCAGGTGTGTGTCTGGCCTCTGCCATGGGTTTCTCCAGCCCCTCTGGTTGGTAGCCTGCAGAGTCCCCACGCGCCACGCCATAGTTAGACTTAGATAGGACAGCCTCAATCTTCACATTCTTATGGCCTGTCAGGGTAGCGCTGAAGAAGTATTTACCACTCACTGGGGCTGTGAAGTAACCTGGGGAGACAGAGACATGGTGGTGGGTTATAATACCAGTAATATTAACTTTAATTCTGATGGACAACGAAGTTGTAAAATAATAATGACATAGCAAATAAAGGGAATCGTAGGCCTCTCGTGATGAGCACAGCATATATCTGAATTAACATGCAATAGGTACACAAGCCTTTACTCAAATGAAAATGACTCCAGACTAATATTTCAGAACTAAGATTGTAAGGCCTTGAGAGATATACAGTTGAAGTTTACTTACACCTCAGCCAAATACATTTAAACTCAGTTTTTCACAATTCCTGACATTTAATCAGAGTAAAAATTCCCTGTCTTTAGGTCAGTTAGGATCACCACTTTATTTTAAGAATGTGAAATGTCAGAATAATAGTAGAGAGAATGATTTATTTATTTCATCACATTCCCAGTGGGTCAGAAGTTGACATACACTCAATTAGTATTTGGTAGCATTGCCTTTTAATTGTTTAACTTAGGTCAAACGTTTTGGGATAGCCTTCCACAAGCTTCCCACAATAAGTTGGGTGAACTTTGGCCAATTCCTCCTGACAGAGCTGGTGTAACTGAATCAGGTTTGTAGGCCTCCTTGCTCGCACATGCTTTTTAAGTTCTGCCCACAAATTTTAGATGGGATTGAGGTCAGGCCTTTGTGATGGCCACTTCAATACCTTGACTTTGTTTTCCTTTAAGCCATTTTGCCACAACTTTGGAAGTATGCTTGGGGTCATTGTCCATTTCGAAGACCCATTTGCGACCAAGCTTTAACTTCCTGACTGATGTCTTGAGATGTTGCTTCAATATATCCACATCATTTTCCTGCCTCATGATCTATTTTGTGAAGTTCACCAGTCCCTCCTGCAGCAAAGCACCCCCACAACATGATGCTGCCACCCCCGTGCTTCACGGTTGGGATGGTGTTCTTCGATTTGAAAGCCTCCCCCTTTTTCCTCCTAACATAACGATGGTCATTATGGACAAACAGTTCTATTTTTGTTTCATCAGACCACATTGTCCCATGTGCAGTGGCAAACCGTAGTCTGGCTTTTTTATGGGGGTTTTGGACCAGTGGCTTCTTCCTTTGCTGAGCAGCCTTTCAGGTTATGTCGATATAGGACTCGTTTTACTGTGGATATAGATACTTTTGTACCTGTTTCCTCCAGCATCTTCACAAGGTCCTTTGCTGTTGTTCTGGGTCTGATATGCACTTTTCGCACCAAAGTACGTTCATCTCTAGGAGACAGAACGTGTCTCCTTCCTCAGCGGTATGACGGCTGCGTGGTCCCATGGTGTTTATACTTGCGTACTATTGTTTGTACAGATGAATGTGGTACCTTCAGGCGTTTGGAAATTGCTCCCAAGAATGAACCAGACTTGTGGAGGTCTACAATAATTTTTCTGAGGTATTGGCTGATTTCTTTTGATTTTCCCATGATGTCAAGCAAAGAGGCACTGAGTTTGAAGGTAGGCCTTGAAATACATCCACAGGTACACCTCCAATTGACTCAAAAGATGTCAAATATCAGAAGCTTCTAAAGCCATGACATCATTTTCTGAAATTTAAAGGCACAGTCAATTTCCAAACGCCTGAAGGTACCACATTCATGTAAACTTCTGACCCACTGGAATTGTGATATAGTGAGTTATATGTTAAATAATCTGTCTGTAAACAATTGTTGGAAAAATGACTTGTGTCATGCACGAAGTAGATGTCCTAATCGAATTGCCAAAACTATAGTTTGTTAACAAGAAATTTGTGGAGTGGTTGAAAAAGGAGTTTATGTAAACCTCCGACTTCAACATGTACGTGTACAACTCCACTCCTGTTGATGCCCAAACACACACCTGTGCCTGGGTTATAGACATCCTTCTCATTGACAAAGATCTTGTTGAAGACTATGGTTCCAGCCCTGGCCTGAGGGCGGGTCAGAGCTGCTGAGAAGGACAGACGAGGAACATGGGCGTCTGATCCTGCTGGACCTGGTATCAGGGGAGAGAGGTGTGTTTACTGGTGTCAGGGGAGAGAGGTGTGTTTAGAAATGTAGATGTATCATAACACAATAGGCCTTCACATTGGTGGTGTTAGTTAAAACATAGCCTATGTAGACGCTATACAGCAGATGATAACTTAAAATGTACTTAAAAGGCTACAGCACATACAATACAGCATTACAGTACACAGTATATGCAGTACATTCAGGAAATACAGTACAGTAGAGTACATAAAGTACAGTACATACAGGAAATACAGCACAGTATAGTACATGCAGTACGTATAGTACATACAGTACATACAGTATAGTACATACAGTACATACAGTATAGTGCATACAGTACATACAGTATAGTACATACAGTATAGTACATACAGTATAGTACATACAGTACAGTATAGTATAGTACATACAGTATAGTACATACAGTACAGTAAAGTACATACAGTATAGTACATACAGTACATACAGTATAGTACATACAGTATAGTACATACAGTACAGTACATACAGTACATGCAGTACAGTATAGTACATACAGTACATGCAGTACAGTATAGTACATACAGTATAGTACGTACAGTACACACAGTACAGTATAGTACATAACAGTACAGTATAGTACATACAGTACATATAGTACATACAGTATAGTATTAAGTACAGTATAGTACATACAGTATAGTACATGCAGTATAGTACATACAGTATAGTACATACAGTACAGTATAGTACATACAGTACATGCAGTGTAGTACATGCAGTATAGTACATACAGTACATGCAGTACAGTATAGTACATACAGTACAGTATAGTACATACAGTATAGTACATACAGTATAGTACATGCAGTACAGTATAGTACGTATAGTATAGTACATACAGTACAGTATAGTACATACAGCACGTACAGGACAGTACAGTACAGTACATACAGAGTATAAACATACATGAAACGTTAACAAACATAAATGGTGTAATTCAGGATTGCTGTGAGATTCAACTGAGGGCAGATGAGAGAGTATCAATGCTAACATTATTAATGAATAGATACATTATAACATACCTTCTTCACCTCTCAGACCTGGGATGAAAGATGAAAAGAAAAGATTAAATAACACAACACTGACTAAGGGCTCTATTCAATCCGCATGGCAGAAGTTCAGCTTTACAGTGTGAATGAAATTTAGAGGCAACACTCCTACTTTAGTGTAGACTGCATTCATGGTAAAGGCTGCAGATTCCTGCTCAATATGCTGCGATACAGATTGAATAGAGCACTTAGTTCATTTTACAATTAAATTGATAGTAATGTCATGGTTTATTATACCTTGGTTTGATAGAATATAAAACCCTGCACACTTGTCAGTATCACTAGGTTTTATTGAGACCTCACAGCCTTTCCAGAGCTTCCGTATCACTTTGTGAAGATCGAATGTGTGTTTGTTTTACCTGGAGGTCCCAGGGGACCCTCCTTTCCAGGTTTGCCTTGGGGCCCTTCTCTTCCTTGGGGTCCCTTTGGCCCTGGGAGTCCAGAGTAGCCCCTCTCGCCCCTCGGACCGGGCAGCCCAGGTGAACCTTAAACATGGAACAAAGGGTGTGCTCTTTTTGGACAGATGATGCAAGCATTTTCTCTTCGAAAATGTACCTTTTCTAGTTTTGTTGTTGATATTTTAATACAAAATAAGTATTTACGCACAGCACTGCACAGGTAATGCCTTGATATTCAATACAACCATCAAGAAATCATTGAAGAAAATAGAACAGCTAGAAGATAGAAGCACTCGTTACTAACTCATGAGTCTACTTAGTGAGATAAACCACATGCCTAGAAAACTATTGAGCAAGACACACCACCAGACCACCACAGACCAGGGTCCAAGGACAAGTTACTCTCTCTACTCCAAATAGTCTACTCAGCAAGATTCACACCAGATTAGAAAGTTGAGGTGATTGAGGAGGACAGTTAATAACTACCAGACACATAATGGGTTTATTTCTGGTCCATTCCATTCGTCCTGACCTTGACCATCAACTTCCCTAATGATATCTCTAACTTCTGCATTCTTGCAATGTGGCTTGGACATTCCCATACGTACGCTATATATACAAAAGTATGTGGACACCCCTTCAAATTAGTGGATTCGGCTATTTCAGCCACACCAGTTGCTGACAGGTGTATAAAATCGAGCACACAGCCATGCAATCTCCAAAGACAAACAATGGCATAAGAATGGCCTTACTGAAGAGCTTGATTACATTCAACATGGCACCGTCATAGGATGGCACCTTTCCAACAAGTCAGTTCGTCGAATTTCTGCCTTGCTAGAGCTGCCCGTCAACTGTAAGTGCTGTTATTGTCTAATGGAAACATCTAGGAGCAACAACGGCTCAGCTGCGAAGTGGTAGGCCACACAAGTTCACAGAACGGGACCGCCGAGTGCTGAAGCCCGTAGCTTGTAAAAATCGTTGCAACACTGACTACCGAGTTCCAAGCTGCCTCTGAAAGCAACCTCAGCACAATAACTGTTCGTCAGGAGCTTCATGAAATGGGTTTCCATGGCCGAGCAGCCACACACAAGCCTAAGATCCCCATACACAATGCCAAGCGTTGGCTAGAGTGGTGTAAAGCTCGCCGCCATTGGACTCTGGAGCAGTGGAAATGCATTCTCGGGAGTGATGAATCATGCTTTACCGTCTGGCAGGCCGACGGATGAATCTAGGTTTGGCAGATGCCAGGAGAATGCTACCTGCCCATATGCATAGTGCCAACTGTAAAGTTTGGTGGAGGAGGAATAATGGTCTGGGGCAGTTTTTTCTAGTTTGGGATAGGCCCCTTAGTTCCAGTGAAGGGAAATCTTAACGGTACAGCATACAATGACATTCTAGACAATTCTGTGGCAACAGTTGGGGAAGGCCCTTTGACAATGCCCCGTGTACAAAGCGAGGTCCATACAGAAATGGTTTGTCGAGATCGGCATGGAAGAACTTGACTGGCCTGCACAGAGCCCTGACCTCAACCCCATCAAACACCTTTGGGATGAATTGTAACGCAGACTGCGAGCCAGGCCTAATCGCCCCAACATCAGTGCCCGACCTCACTAATGCTCTTGTGGCAGAATGGAAGCCCCTCAGTTCCCCACAGTTCCAAAATCTAGTGGAAAGCCTTCCCAGAAGAGTGGAGGCTGTTATAGCAGCAAAGGGGCGATCACCAACTCTATATTAATGCCCATGATTTTGGAATCCAAATCGAGTGAAATAGGATAGGATATAGGATGCACTTTATTGTCCCTGAGGAGAAAATTGTCATCAACTCAATGACTTTGCTTTGAAGTCACTAAAAGGTCATTTACGGCCAACAATTTGGCACATTGCACTTCACTTCCCTTCAGTACACTCACCGACAAAGTCCTCTCTTACTATGGCTGCGGTATGATGACGAAATAATTTCTCCTTGTGGATTAATAAAGTACAATGTAATATCATCTCATGTGGCTTGGACCTCGGACGTTCACGTCATTTTACTCGACAGTTCAGTTGTTTGAAGATTGGACATGGATGTGGTTTAGAACATTTCATTTCAGTAACAATCAACTCAATGACTTGGTTTAAAGTTACCAAAAGGTGATTTGGCCCATTTTAGTTTTGAACATTGCACTCTCCCTTCACTTCACTTTTGCTCCACTCACCGACAAAGTCTTGATGTTTAAAGCTGTGGAACTCCTCGAGGACGTTGAGGACAGAGGTGTTGAGCCTGTTGATGTCAGAGTGAACGTCTGGAAGCTGGACATGCTGGATGTTGTCGATGGACTCGTCGTGGAAGATGACCGTAGAGTTGAGCGTGTTGACACAGTTCCACAGCCCTGACACGTGTCTGTTCAGCCCCTCCTTGATAATAATAAAAAAGAATAATACTCAACATCAGCCTTTCAAAAACTCCAAGGACAAAACACAAATGGAAAATAAAAAAGCAAAAGGTTAATTAAAAAAGAACAGATAAAAAAGCTCCTTAAAAAGAGATTCACTACCTTGATCTTGGCCAGGCTGTTGGAGACACCATCCAGCCGGCCACAGACCTCCTCCATCTTGGACAGCCTCTTGTCCAGCCCATCCTCGGACCGTCGACATTCCCCTATCTCCGTCACGTATTTACTGGTGATGGTCTTTATCTCACGACCCAGGTCAGTGAAGCGCCCCCTGGTGTCCTTGATGTGCTCGTCCAGCTCTGTCTGCACCTGGTCCAACTTGGGGAAGGAGAGGTTGACAGTGACTCATTATGGAGCGTGCAATACAGAACTGTGAAATATAACTGTGCAATATAAAATGGATTTGCAGTATACAGGAACCATGTACAGTGCATTTGGAAAGTATTCAGACCCCTTCACTTTCTTTTTCTATAAGTATTCTGACCCTTTAATCAGTACTTTGTTGAAGCACCTTCGGCAGCGATTACAGCCTCGAGTCTTCTTGGGTATGAAGCTTGGCTCTGCAGATCCTCTCAAGCTCTGTCAGGGTGGATGGGGAGTGTTGCTGCACAGCTATTTTCAGGTCTCTCCAGAGATGTTTGGGCGGGTTCAAGTCTGGCCTCTGGCTGGGCCACTCAAGGACATTCAGAAACTTGTCCCGAAGCCACTCCTGCATTGTCTTGGCTGTGTGCTTCGGGTTGTTGACCTGTTGGAAGGTGACCCTTCGCCCCAGTCTGAGGTCCTGAACGCTATGGAGCAGATTTTTATCAAGGATTTACCTGTACTTTGCTCTGTACATCTTTCCCTTGATCCTGACTAGTCTCCCAGTCCCTGCCTCTGAAAAACATCCCCACAGCATGATGCTGCCACCACCATGCTTCACCATAGGGATGGTGCTAGGTTTCCTCCAGACGTGACGTTTGGCATTCAGGCCAAAGAGTTCAATCTTGGTTTCATCAGACCAGAGACCAATGTGGTTTCTCATGCTCTGAGTCATTTACAAGCTTTTTGGAAAAATCCAAGCGTGCTATCATGTGGCTTTTACTGAGGAGTGGCTTCCGTCTGGCCACTCTACCATAAAGGCCTGATTGGTGGAGTGCTGCAGAGATAGTAGTCCTTCTGGAAGGTTCTCCCATCTCCAAAGAGGAACTCTGGAGCTCTGTCATAGTGACCATTGGGTTCTTGGTCACCTCCCCTGACCAAGGCCGTTCTCCCCCTATTGCTCAGTTTGGCCGGGCAGCTAGCTCAATCATTCTGATTGGCTGGGCCTGGCTCCCCCAGTGGGTGGGCCTGGCTACCAAGTGGGTGGGCCTATGCCCTCCCAGGCCCACCCATGGCTGCACCCTTGCCCAGTCATGTGAAATCCATAGATTAGGGCCTAATGAATTTATTTCAATTGACTGATTTCCTTATATGAACTGTAACACTGTTCTTGGGGACCTTCAATGTTGCAGACATTTTTTGGTACCCTTCCCCAGATCTGTGCTTCGACACAATCCTGTCTCAGAGCTCTACGAACAATTCCTTCGACCTCATGGCTTGGGTTTTGCTCTGACATGCACTGTCAACTGTGGGACCTTTATAAAGACAGGTGTGTGCCTTTCCAAATCATGTCCAATCAATTGAATTTACCACAGGTGGCCTCCAGGATGCACCTGAGCTCAATTTCGAGTCTCATAGCAAAGGGTCTGAATATAAAATCATATTTTTAAAATATTTAATACATTTGTAAAAATTTATAAAAACCTGTTTCTGCTTAGTTTTTACGGGGTATAGTGTGTAGCTTAGAATAAGGTTGTAACAAAATGTGGAACAAGGTTCAAGCTGCATACTGGACCCTATTCCAACTAAACTACTGAAAGAGCTGCTTCCTGTGCTTGGCCCTCCTATGTTGAACATAATAAACGTCTCTCTATCCACCAGATGTGTACCAAACTCACTAAAAGTGGCAGTAATAAAGCCTCTCTTGAAAAAGCCAAACCTTGACCCAGAAAATATAAAAACTATCGGCTTATATCGAATCTCCCAATCCGGTCAATTTTTTTTGAAAAAGCTGTTGCGCAGCAACTCACTGCCTTCCTGAAGACAAACAATGTAGCAAAACGCTTCAGTCTGGTTTTAGACCCCATCATAGCACTGAGACTGCACTTGTGAAGGTGGTAAATTACCTTTTAATGGCGTCAGACCGAGGCTCTGCAACTGTCCTTGTGCTCCTAGACCTTAGTGCTGCTTTTGATACCATCGATCACCACATTCTTTTGGAGAGATTGGAAACCCAAATTGGTCTACACAGACAAGTTCTGGCCTGGTTTAGATCTTATCTGTCAGAAAGATATCAGTTTGTCTCTGTGGATGGTTTGTCCTCTGACAAATCAACTGTACATTTCGGTGTTCCTCAAGGCTCCGTTTTAGGACCACTATTGTTTTCACTATATATTTTACCTCTTGGTGATGTCATTTGGAAACATAATGTTAACATTCCCTGCTATGCCGATGACACACAGCTGTACATTTCGATGAAACATGGTGAAGCCCCAAAATGCCCTCCCTGGAGGCCTGTGTTTCAGACATAAGGAAGTGGATGGCGGAAAATGTTCTACTTTTAAACTCGGACAAAACAGAGATGCTTGTTCTAGGTCCCAAGAAACAAAGAGATCTTCTGTTGAATCTGACAATTAATCTTGATGGTTGTACAGTCGCCTCAAATAACTGTGAAGGACCTCAGCGTTACTCTGGACACTGATCTCTCTTTTGATGAACATATCAGGACAGCTTTTTTCCATCTACGTAACATTGCAAAAATCAGAAACTTTCTGTCCAAAAATGATGTAGAAAAATGTATCCATGCTTTTGTCACTTCTAGGTTAGACTACTGCAATGCTCTACTTTTCGGCTACCCGGTTAAAGCACTAAATAAACTTCAGTTACTGCTAAACACGGCTGCTAGAACTGACTAGAACCCAAACATTTTATCATATTACTCCAGTGCTAGCCTCTCTACACTGGCTTCCTGTTAAGGCAAGGGCTAACCTACAAAGCATTACATGGGCTTGCTCCTACCTATCTTTCTGATTTGGTCCTGCCGTACATACCTACACGTACGCTACGGTCAAAGACTCAGGCCTCCTTACTGTCCCTAGAATTTCTAAGCAAACAGCTGGAGGCAGGGCTTTCTCCCATAGAGCTCAATTTTAATGGAATGTTCTGCTTATCCACGTGAGAGACGCAAACTCGGTCTCAACCTTTAAGTCTTTATTGAAGACTCATCTCTTCAGTAGGTCCTATAATTGAGTGTAGTCTGGCCCAGGAGTGTGAAGGTGAACGGAAAGGCACTGGAGCAACGAACCGCCCTTGCTGTCTCTGCCTGGCCGGTTCCCCTCTCCACTGGGATTCTCTGCCTCTAACCCTATTACAGAGGCTGAGTCACTGGCTTACTGGTGCTCTTCCATGCCGTCCCTAGGAGGGGTGCGTCGCTTGAGTGGGTTGAGTCACTGACGTGATCTTCCTGTCCGGATTGCCCCCCCTCAGGTTTGTGCCGTGGCGGAGATCTTGTGGGCTATACTCGGCCTTGTCTCAGGAAGTTGGTGGTTGAAGATATCCTTCTAGTGGTGTGAGGGCTGTGCTTCGGCAGAGTGGTTGGGGTTATATCCTGCCTGTTTGGGCATGTCCGGGGGTATCGTCGGATTGGGCCACAGTGTCTCCCGACCCCTCCTGTCTCAGCCTCCAGTATTTATGCTGCAGTAGTTTGTGTCGGGGGGCTAGGGTCAGTCTGTTATATCTGGAGTATTTCTCCTCTCTTATCCGGTGTCCTGTGTGAATTTAAGTATGCTCTCTCTAATTCTCTCTCTCTTTCTTTCTCTCTTTCTTTCTCTCTTTATTTCTTTCTTTCTCTCTCTTGGAGGACCTGAGCCCTAGGACCATTCCTCAAGACTACCTGGCCTGATGACTCCTTGCTGTCCCCAGTCCACCTAGCCGTGCTGCTGCTCCAGTTTCAACTGTTCTGCCTGCGGCTATGGAATTGGTAGCAGTCAATTATAAATATCAATCCTAAGAATGGCTGGGCTTGGTTAAAACCCTGGAAGGAAGACAACTGTAGATAGATCATCTCTCCAGTATGAGGTGCTGTAGATAGATCATCTCTCCAGTATGAGGTGCTGTAGATAGATCATCTCTCCAGTAGGAGGTGCTGTAGATAAATAATCTCTCCAGTAGGAAGTGCTGTAGAGAGGTCAACTCTCCAGTAGGAGGTGCTGTAGAAAGATCATCTCTCCAGTAGGAGGTGCTGTAGAGAGGTCAACTCTCCAGGAGGTGCTGTAGATAGATCAACTCTCCAGAAGGAGGTGCTGTAGATAGATCATCTCTCCAGTAGGAGGTGCTGTAGATAGATCATCTCTCTAGTAGGAGGTGCTGTAGGTATATAATCTCTCCTGTAGGAGGTGCTGTAGATAGATCAACTCTCCAGTAGGAGGTGCTGTAGATAGATCAACTCTCCAGTAGGAGGTGCTGTAGATAGATCAACTCTCCAGTAGGAAGTGCTGTAGATAGATCAACTCTCCAGTAGGAAGTGCTGTAGATAGATCAACTCTCCAGTAGGAGGTACTGTAGATAGATCATCTCTCCAGTAGGAGGTGCTGTAAATAGATCAACTCTCCAGTAGGAGGTGCTGTAGATAGATCATCTCTCCAGTAGGAGGTGCTGTAGATAGATCATCTCTCCAGTAGGAGGTGCTGTAGATAAATAATCTCTCCAGTAGGAAGTGCTGTAGAGAGGTCAACTCTCCAGTAGGAGGTGCTGTAGAAAGATCATCTCTCCAGTAGGAGGTGCTGTAGAGAGGTCAACTCTCCAGTAGGAGGTGCTGTAGATAGATCAACTCTCCAGAAGGAGGTGCTGTAGATAGATCATCTCTCCAGTAGGAGGTGCTGTAGATAAATAATCTCTCCAGTAGGAAGTGCTGTAGAGAGGTCAACTCTCCAGTAGGAGGTGCTATAGAAAGATCATCTCTCCAGTAGGAGGTGCTGTAGAGAGGTCAACTCTCCAGTAGGAGGTGCTGTAGATAGATCAACTCTCCAGAAGGAGGTGCTGTAGATAGATCATCTCTCCAGTAGGAGGTGCTGTAGATAGATCATCTCTCTAGTAGGAGGTGCTGTAGGTATATAATCTCTCCTGTAGGAGGTGCTGTAGATAGATCAACTCTCCAGTAGGAGGTGCTATAGATAGATCAACTCTCCAGTAGGAGGTGCTGTAGATAGATCAACTCTCCAGTAGGAGGTGCTGTAGATAGATCGACTCTCCAGTAGGAGGTGCTGTAGATAGATCAACTCTCCAGTAGGTGGTGCTGTAAATAGATCAACTCTCCAGTAGGTGGTGCTGTAACTAGATCATCTCTCCAGTAGGAGGTGCTGTAACTAGATCAACTCTCCAGTAGGAAGTGCTGTAGATAGATCAACTCTCCAGTAGGAGGTGCTGTAGATAGATCAACTCTCCAGTAGGAGGTGCTGTAGATAGATCAACTCTCCAGTAGGAGGTGCTGTAGATAGATCAACTCTCCAGTAGGAGGTGCTGTAGATAGATCAACTCTCCAGTAGGAGGTGCTGTAGATAGATCAACTCTCCAGTAGGAAGTGCTGTAGATAGATCAACTCTCCAGTAGGAGGTACTGTAGATAGATCATCTCTCCAGTAGGAGGTGCTGTAAATAGATCATCTCTCCAGTAGGAGGTGCTGTAGATAGATCATCTCTCCAGTAGGAGGTGCTGTAGATAGATCATCTCTCCAGTAGGAGGTGCTGTAGATAGATCAACTCTCCAGTAGGAGGTGCTATAGATAGAGCAACTCTCCAGTAGGAGGTGCTGTAAATAGATCAACTCTCCAGTAGGAGGTGCTGTAGATAGATCATCTCTCCAGTAGGAGGTGCTGTAGATAGATCATCTCTCCAGTAGGAGGTGCTATAGATAGAGCAACTCTCCAGTAGGAGGTGCTGTAAATAGATCAACTCTCCAGTAGGAGGTGCTGTAGATAGATCATCTCTCCAGTAGGAGGTGCTGTAGATAGATCAACTCTCCAGTAGGAGGTACTGTAGATAGATCATCTCTCCAGTAGGAGGTGCTGTAGATAGAGCAACTCTCCAGTAGGAGGTGGTGTAGATGGATCAACTCTCCAGTAGAGGTGCTGCCCAGCTTATAGTTGAAAATTGGTTACCATGATGACCTAATCCTATGGTTGAAATTGCAGCCTCTATACAACAGTTGATTACGTAGATTCCACATCACAATACTTTGACGTATTACGTTCAAACATGTTGAATCAACGTTTATTCAAACAGTTTGTGCCCAGTGGGAATTGTCTGTCTGCAAACGACGCAAACGCAGTACACTTTCCGTTAAGAACAGACAATAAAAGTATATCTAACCTCAGACGTGATGTTATCCTTGGTAGAGCCCAGGTCTGTGATGGTGTTGCCATGCCTCTGGACCGTATGACCTAACCCCTCCACAGAGTCATTCAGGGTAGTGAACCTGTACAACAGTGGTGGGGTATACTAATGATATACCATCTAATAACAAATCAGATCATCTTGTCTATTATACAGAGGGGATTCTTCCCAAATGGGACCCTAGTTCCTTTATAGTGCACTACTTTATAGCCCATAGAGCCCAAAAGTAGTGCACTACATAGGGAATGATAGTGCCATTTGGGACGCAGGCAAGAGTTACCTGATGGTGAACTTGGATAGTTCCCCCTGGATGGATTTCAGGTCCGTTCCCAGCTGTCCGTGGAGGGTCGTATGTCCGTCCAGGTTTTTCTTTAGGTCCGTCAGGCTGGTCTTACACTTCCCTGTACACTCCTCCACTTCCTCCTTCAGCCTCCCCACTTCCTTCTTTTAGATAACAAACATATACAGCTATATTCACACATGACAGATACAACTACAGATACAACTACAGATACAACTACAGATTGGTAAACATTCACATATAGTCACAAAAATGACTTTTCATTGATGTCATTTACCTGCAGGTTGGAGCACAGCTGGGAACAGGAGGAGTCCTCAGAGTCAAACCTGTTGGGATTGTCGGGATGGCAGCTGTTAATGTGCTGAAATACACTATGCATTTTACTTTGCTATTCAATAAATACACACATATACACACACAAAACAAATACTAAAACCTGTTGCGCAGGTTGGTCAGTTCCGCTTGGCACCTCTCGAGGGCGCTATTGGTGCTGTTGGTGAACGACTGCAGGTCTTGATCTACTGTGCTACAGATGGAGCAGTCGTCCACGCTCCGCCCCAGCGTCTCCACCTCCGTGACTATCTGGTTGAAGAGCTCGCCGTCCTCCCCCGTCAGTCCTTTGATCTTCTTAACTTCGTTGCTAAGATCCACCACTCTGTCTATTAGAGAGTCGCCAGTCAGCGACAGGTCCTTGAGTCTGGTATCAAACTTCTGGATGTCTTCCTTGTTGGCCACTACCCTCCACTCCAGGGTCTTGACCATGTCTTCTGTCTTACGACCCTTCCCGTTGGGGCCGCAGGTCTCGGAGCACATGTCCACTGTCCTCGACAGTTTGGTGTCGATAAAGTTTGTTGTGTTCTCTAGTTGACCCAGTCGTCGGCTGTGGTCGGTAACAGTGTGCGTCAGGACTGTGAGGTCCAGCTCCACCTTGAAGAAATAGAGGATTAGTAAGTAGGTAGTCTACAGGACACTAGTCTATCTCCTGTTTCTGTAGTGAGGCAGCTTGATGTACAGTACACCCCCTGGACAGGACACTAGTCTATCTCCTGTTTCTGTAGTGAGGCAGCTTGATGTACCAGAACACCCCCTGGACAGGACACTAGTCTATCTCCTGTTTCTGTAGTGAGGCAGCTTGATGTACAGTACACCCCCTGGACAGGACACTAGTCTATCTCCTGTTTCTGTAGTGAGGCAGCTTGATGTACAGTACACCCCCTGGACAGGACACTAGTCGGTCTCCTGTTTCTGTAGTGAGACAGCTTGATGTACAGTACACCCCCTGGACAGGACACTAGTTGGTCTCCTGTTTCTGTAGTGAGACAGCTTGATGTACAGTACACCCCCTGGACATGACACTAGTCGGTCTCCTGTTTCTGTAGTGAGACAGCTTGATGTACAGTACACCCCCTGGACAGGACACTAGTCTATCTCCTGTTTCTGTAGTGAGACAGCTTGATGTACAGTACACCCCCTGGACAGGACACTAGTCGGTCTCCTGTTTCTGTAGTGAGACAGCTTGATGTACAGTACACCCCCTGGACAGGACACTAGTCGGTCTCCTGTTTCTGTAGTAAGGCAGCTTGATGTACAGTACACCCCCTGGACAGGACACTAGTCTGTCGCAGGGCTTTAACCCAATCCAACATATGTTTTTAATGTAGGCCTATACACAGCGCTGCTGTATCTATCTACCTTGCCTATCCTGTAGCCGTGGTCATCCATTTGGCTGAGGACCATGTTACGGATGGTGGTGACCTCCCTCTGCAGGTTGTCCTTCATGTTGTTTCCTGTGTTGGTGAACTTCTGCTCTGTCTTCCTCACCGTGTTGTTCAGCCTCCTCTCCACCTCCCTCAGTCTACCGTTCAGCTTCTCCTCCGTCACCTTCGTCCTCCCTCCTCCTCCTCCTCCACCCGACCCCCCATCCAGCTCCTTGTCCAGGCGCTCTTTGATGACATCATAGCCTTGTGCTGTGGTGTTAAACTTCCCCTCCATGGTGGTCAGCCTCCTGTCCATGTCTGTGACGGTGTTGCAGCAGCCCTGTGTACGTTCCATCTCCCTCCTGGTGACGTCCATGTTGTGGCGGTAGTGTTGCTCCATGGAACTCAGCAACTTCTCCAGAGCACTAATTATGGGGTGAAATTAGTGCCAACGAATAATTTATTCTGAATTCAATATTTACTTATTGCCTTGAAATTACAGTTTGTCAACTTGATACACAGGCAATAAAATTGAATTTCTGAATACTAATTTCATATAATTGAATTCAGATGTTATTTCTGAATACTAATTTCATATAATTGAATTCACATTACATTTCTGAATACTAATTTCATATAATTGAATTCAGATTACATTTCTGAATACTAATTTCATATAATTGAATTCAGATTAAATTTCTGAATACTAATTTCATATAATTGAATTCAGATTGAATTTCTGAATACTAATTTCATATAATTGAATTCAGATTACATTTCTGAATACTAATTTCATATAATTTAATTCAGATTGAATTTCTGAATACTAATTTCATATAATTGAATTCAGATGTTATTTCTGAATACTAATTTCATATAATTGAATTCAGATGTTATTTGTGTTGTTGGCAGTCATTTCCCTCCATACCTGATCCTCTCCTGGTCACTCTTCTGCTGCTTCCTCATGTCCTCCACCCCGCTCTGGCAGGAGGAGCACGACAGACTGACCCTCCTCTCCAGCTCGCGGAGGATCTCCTCCTTCATGGCGTCCATCTTGCCTGTGACAGCCCCGTCTAGCTCATTGCCGCGGGAACCTCTGTCACCATTGACCAAGTGGTTGTTGATGGACAGCAGGGTCTGGTCGTGGACCTGAGAGGAGAGAAGAGTAGAGGAGATTTTGGGGGGCTGTTTACACATAAATAGTGTGCGTGTGTGTGTGTGCGTGCGTGTGTGTGCGTGCGTGTGTGTGCGTGCATGTGTGTGCGTGCCTGCGTGTGTGTGTGCACCTGCGTGCGATTGTCCAGTTGGTCAAGTTTGGTCTGAATGTTGTGGATGGTCTCTTTCATGGGTTTGGCCGCGTCTGCAAGGGTCCTGTCTCCGTTCAGGCCTGGCCTGTGGGCAGCAGCACATTGAAAATAGATATTGATGCTGGATAAGATATCATAGTGTTTCTGTTCCCAAAAGGGAATTTATGTTTTATGTTCAGTTTCTTACTTTTACCAGTATCTGTTTATTTGTAGAAAATAATCAAGATTTATTTTTCCCCAGCACATTATTTACAAGGTAAAACAAGCAGCACAGCGTTCCACCTAATAAATTATACACATATAGTAAAACAATTTATTATTCTAAATTCGCTTTCTGTAGCAGTACAACTCTGTGGGGTTAATCTCTTAGTCTCCGTCCCAAATGGAATCCTATTCCCTATACAGTGCACTGCTGTTTGTGTTGGTCTAACCTCCTAGTTCCGTCTTGGAACCTCAGGTTCATGCCCGTCATGGTGGACTGTATGTCATGGAGGTCCTTGGTCAACCTCTGAATGGTGTCCTCCATCTGTCTCATCTTGTCATTGTCACCTGGAGCAGGGAGAGACAGGTTTATCATTCAACATTCAAAACTAGCAGGCTTTTTTCCCCAGACAAAGATTCAACATTCAAAACTAGCAGCCTTTTTTCCCAGACAAAGATTCTCCATTCAAAGCACTTTTAAGTCCAGGACAAGGCTTAATCTGTGCCTGGGAAAACGGCCCATAGAGTTCTTTGAATGAGGAGTTTTCCAAACCAATACATTCTTGTGACTGTCCAAGTATTGAGCCACAAGGCTAAAACATTTCCAAGATTCAACGTTTCCAAGCAAATGGACTTGGACTGTTCTTTGGAATTGAAATATGGTGATCTAGTCTATAATAATAACTGTGTCAGAGATGATGTGTGAGAGAGATGCTATATTAATAACTGTGTCAGAGATGATGTGTGGAGAGAGATGCTATATTAATAACTGTGTCAGAGGTGATGTGTGGAGAGAGATGCTATATTAATAACTGTGTCAGAGATGATGTGTGGAGAGAGATGCTATATTAATAACTGTGTCAGAGGTGATGTGTGGAGAGAGATGCTATATTAATAACTGTGTCAGAGATGATGTGTGGAGAGAGATGCTATATTAATAACTGTGTCAGAGATGATGTGTGTGAGAGAGATGTTATATTAATAACTGTGTCAGAGATGATGTGTGGAGAGAGATGTTGAAACCTACCCTCTCCTCCCTTCTGCCCAGCTCCATTGTTGTATCCGGTCTGTGTGACGTGAGGTCGTCCCGCTGTGACCTGGCTGTCCCCGGTCCCCGTTGGACCATCATAGCAGTCGTCCCCGGAGTAACCATGACAACACTTCCACTCCATCTCTGTCACCATCTTATAGGCCACCTTGTACCTGGGCCTCCGGTATGTACGATACCTGCAGTGGACACAGGTGAGAACACAGGTGAGAACACAGGTGAGAACACAGTTAAAGGTGAGACGGGTAAAGGCGAGACAGGTGCTGATGTACCCATCAAAGGTCAGACCTCTATTTGAGTCCCTGTTAGTGGGGAAAGCCAGTTGCATGCGGAGTAAATGTCTAGATTTCCCTGCTGTCACTTAGTTCTGTGTTCTGTGAAGTACAATCCAAATGAGGGGTTCATGTTGGTGAGGTCGTGTATTTATTTTATTCTCTGATTTTGTTATTGGGCTTCATGGTCTGGTAGAGCAGATCATTAAACCCATTGGTAGAATTGATCTGTTTACCGGAGACACTGATGGTGGTTCATGGCAGCTTCATACAGTACACACACACACACGCACGCACGCACACACACACACACACACACACACACACACACACACACATGTGCAAACACACACACGCAAACACACGCACACAAACACACACACGCACGCACACACCACACACACACACACACACACACACACCACACACACACACACACACACATGCGCAAACACACACACACACACGCAAACACACACACACACACACGCAAAAACACGCACACACACACACCACACACACGCACACACACCACACACACAAACGCACGCACGCACGCACACACACACACGCAAACACACACACACGCACACAAACACACACACGCACGCACACACCACACACACACGCACACACCACACACACACACACACGCGCACACACCACACACACACACACACACGCCGCAAACACACACACACACACACACACGCAAACACACACACACACGCAAAAACACACACACACACCACACACACACACCACACACACAAACGCACGCACGCACACACACACACACTACTTGCACAAGAAACATGCCTTGTCATCATCTCCTAGACATAGAAAAGACTTAAACATCCAACTTCTCTCCCTCCCTCTTTAAGAGCGAGAGAAAACGAGAGCACACACACTTTTAGAAAAGAAACAGGGGCCCAGAAAACAGAAAAGTGTTTTTTTCTTCTTTGTTTTTGTGGAGGGGGCAGTGGCTAGACTAGGGTGTCTGGAATCACTTAGCACAGCCTAGGTTTAAGATGCTTCCCAAATGGTATCTTATTCCTCTCTCTGCTCACTCTGAGGTATATGGGCGGGACAACCCCTTTTAGCTGGCCTATATCCTGAATAAGGAACAACTTAGGGCCAAACATAAAGCCCTTTAGATCCAACCTCTTGAATACCTCCAGAGAGAGAGACGAGAGAGGAGGGATAGGGAGAGAGGAGGGATAGGGAGAGTGGAGGGATAGGGATAGGGAGAGAGGAGAGAGGAGGGATAGGAAGAGAGGAGGGATAGGGAGAGAGGAGGGATAGGGAGAGAGCAGGGATAGGGATAGGGAGAGAGGAGGGATGGGGAGAGAGGAGAGAGTAGGGATAGGGAGAGAGGAGGGATAGGGAGAGAGGAGAGAGGAGGGAGAGAGGAGGGATAGGGAGAGGAGAGAGGAGGGATAGGGATAGGGAGAGAGGAGGGATAGGGAGAGAGGAGAGAGGAGGGATAGGGAGAGAGGAGGGATAGGGAGAGAGAAAGAGTGACACAGAGCGTGAGAGAGAGAGACAGAGAGAGGAGGGACAGCAGCACAATTACTGTAGACCCAACCAAATCATGAGAAAAGAAAAAGATATTTACTTGACACAATGGAAATAATTAGCATAATACCTGATTAAACTAAGGAAAGATTTGACTATGTACAGACTCAGTGAGCATAGACTTGCTATTGAGAGAGGCCAGCAATCACCTACAGAAGGATGAACCTGGAGAAGAGTCCGCTAAGCAATCTGGTCCTGCGGCTCTGTTCACAAACACAAACAGACCTTACAGAGCCCCAGGACAGCAACACAATTAGACCCAACCAAATCACGAGAAAACGAAAAGATAATTACTTGACATTGGAAAGAATTAACAAAAAACTGAGCAAACTAGAATGCTATTTGGCCCTAAACAGAGAGTACACAGTGGCAAAATAACCGACCACTGTGACTGACCCAAAATTAAGGACATATTTGTGCAGACACAGTGAGCATAGCCTTGCTACTGAGAAAGGCCGCTGTAGGCAGACCTGGCTCTCAAGAGAAGACAGGCTATGTGCACACTGCCCACAAAATAAGGTTGAAACTGAGCTGCACTTCCTAACCTCCTGCCAAATGTATGTCCATATTAGAGACACATATTTCCCTCAGATTACACAGACCCACAAAGAATTCAAAAAACAAATCCAGTTTTGATAAACTCACATATCTACTGGGTGAAATACCACAGTGTGCCATCATAGCAGCAAGATTTGCCACACAAAAAGGTCAACCAGTGAAGAACAAACACCATTGTAAATACAACCCATATTTATGTTGATTTAGAGAGAGAGGTATAGATTGGATAGAGAGAGGGATACTCACGCCATCACTCTGGAACACTGTCCCCAGGCACATCTCTGGTAGTCTGGCTTCACGTACGTCTCCACCCCGTCCTCCATTACACAGCTGATGGTGCGTGTCACCACGTAAGCACACCAGTTCCTGTAAGGCAATGCATGCAGATGCCAGATGAGTCATTTAGTCAGTGTGTTACTATTGGCAGAAGAATTGTAATAGAATGTTCAGAAAAGAATAATAAACTAGTGGAAGGTTGATGTTCTTGATTCCACATAAGATCATAGACGCATGCATGGGATATGTGGTCACACACACACAGGCAGACAGACAAACTCACACACACACTTCCCTAACCCCCAGAGGGTTCAGTGAGTATATCTGTCCCCCTCAGATGACCCTGGATAAGGAGACACAGCTAGATTTAAGATTTAAGACACAGTCCCCCTTTAGTCCCACGGAGACAGTCCTGTTATCTTATCATTTTCATATCATGACCCCAGTCCTCCTCCATAGTAAACAACCCCACTCAGTCCAGTCCTCCTCTATTGTAAACTACCCCACTCAGTCCTCCTCTATAGTAAACTACCCCACTCAGTCCAGTCCTCCTCTATAGTAAACCACTCCACTCAGTCCAGTCCTCCTCTATAGTAAACTACCCCGCTCAGTCGTCCTCTATAGTAAACTACCCCGCTCAGTCCTCCTCTATAGTAAACTACTCCACTCAGTCCTCCTCTATTTTAAACTGCTCCACTCAGTCCAGTCCTCCTCTATAGTAAACTACTCCACTCAGTCCAGTCCTCCTCTATAGTAAACTACCCCACTCAGTCCAGTCCTCCTCTATAGTAAACTACTCCACTCAGTCCTCCTCTATTGTAAACTACTCCACTCAGTTCAGTCCTCCTCTATAGTAAACTACTCCACTCAGTCCTCCTCTATAGTAAACTACTCCACTCAGTCCAGTCCTCCTCTATAGTAAACTACTCCACTCAGTCCTCCTCTATATTAAACTACCCCACTCAGGCCAGTCCTCCTTTATAGTAAACTACTCCACTCAGTCCAGTTCTCCTCTATAGTAAACCACTCAGTCCAGTCCTACTCTATAGTAAACTACTCCACTCAGTCCTCCTCCATAGTAAACTACCCCACTTAGTCCTCCTATTTAGTAATCTACTCCACTCAGTCCGGTCCTACTCTATAGTAAACTACTCCACTCAGTCCTGCTCTATAGTAAACTACTCAACTCAGTCCAGTCCTCCTCTATAGTAAACTACTCTACTCAGTCCTCCTCTATAGTAAACTACTCCACTGAGTCCTCCTCTATAGTAAACTACTCCACTCAGTCCAGTCCTCCTCTATAGTAAACTACTCCACTCAGTCCTCCTCTATATTAAACTACCCCACTCAGTCCAGTCCTCCTTTATAGTAAACTACTCCACTCAGTCCAGTTCTCCTCTATAGTAAACCACTCAGTCCAGTTCTACTCTATAGTAAACTACTCCACTCAGTCCTCCTCCATAGTAAACTACCCCACTTAGTCCTCCTCTTTAGTAAACTACCCCACTCAGTCCAGTCCTCCTCTATAGTTAACTACTCCACTCAGTCCTCCTCTATAGTAAACTACTCCACTCAGTCCTCCTCTATAGTAAACTACTCCACTCAGTCCTCCTCTATAGTAAACTACTCCACTCAGTCCAGTCCTCCTCTAAAGTAAACTACTCCACTCAGTCCTCCTCTATATTAAACTACCCCACTCAGTCCAGTCCTCCTCCATAGTAAACTACCCCACTCAGTCCTCCTCTATAGTAAACTACCCCAATAAGTCCAGTCCTCCTCTATAGTAAACTACTCCACTCAGTCCAGTCCTCCTCTATAGTAAACTACTCCACTCAGTCCTCCTCCATAGTAAACTAGCCAACTTAGTCCTCCTCTATAGTAAACGACCCCACTCAGTCCAGTCCTCCTCTATAGTAAACTACCCCACTTAGTCCTCCTCTATAGTAAACTACCCCACTCAGTCCTCCTCTATAGTAAACCACTCCACTCAGTAGTAAACTACCCCGCTCAGTCCTCCTCTGTAGTAAACTACCCCACTCAGTCCTTCTCTATAGTAAACTACTCCACTCAGTCCAGTCCTCCTCTATAGTAAACTACATCACTCAGTCCTCCTCTATTGTAAACTACTCCACTAAGTTTAGTCCTCCTCTATAGTAAACTACTCCACTCAGTCCTCCTCTATAGTAAACTACTCCACTCAGTCCTCCTCTATAGTAAACTACTCCACTCAGTCCAGTCCTCCTCTATAGTAAACTACTCCACTCAGTCCTCCTCTATATTAAACTACCCCACTCAGTCCAGTACCCCTCCATAGTAAACTACCCCACTCAGTCCTCCTATATAGTAAACTACCCCAATAAGTCCAGTCCTCCTCTATAGTAAACTACTCCACTCAGTCCAGTCCTCCTCTATTGTAAACTACTCCACTCAGTTCAGTCCTCCTCTATAGTAAACTACTCCACTCAGTCCTCCTCTATAGTAAACTACTCCACTCAGTCCAGTCCTCCTCTATAGTAAACTACTCCACTCAGTCCTCCTCTATAGTAAACTACCCCTCTCAGTCCAGTCCTCCTCTATAGTAAACTACCCAACTTAGTCCTCCTCTATAGTAAACTACCCCACTCAGTCCAGTCCTCCTCTATAGTAAACTACTCCACTCAGTCCTCCTCTATTGTAAACTACTCCACTCAGTTCAGTCCTCCTCTATAGTAAACTACTCCACTCAGTCCTCCTCTATAGTAAACTACTCCACTCAGTCCTCCTCTATATTAAACTACCCCACTCAGTCCAGTCCTCCTCTATAGTAAACTACTCCACTCAGTCCAGTCCTCCTCTATAGTAAACTACTCCACTCAGTCCAGTCCTCCTCTATAGTAAACTACCCCACTCAGTCCTCCTTTATTGTAAACTACTCCACTCAGTTCAGTCCTCCTCTATAGTAAACTACTCCACTCAGTCCTCCTCTATAGTAAACTACTCCACTCAGTCCTCCTCTATAGTAAACTACTCCACTCAGTCCAGTCCTCCTCTATAGTAAACTACTCCACTCAGTCCTCCTCTATATTAAACTACCCCACTCAGTCCAGTACCCTCCATAGTAAACTACCCCACTCAGTCCTCCTATATAGTAAACTACCCCAATAAGTCCAGTCCTCCTCTATAGTAAACTACTCCACTCAGTCCAGTCCTCCTCTATTGTAAACTACTCCACTCAGTTCAGTCCTCCTCTATAGTAAACTACTCCACTCAGTCCTCCTCTATAGTAAACTACTCCACTCAGTCCAGTCCTCCTCTATAGTAAACTACTCCACTCAGTCCTCCTCTATAGTAAACTACCCCTCTCAGTCCAGTCCTCCTCTATAGTAAACTACCCAACTTAGTCCTCCTCTATAGTAAACTACCCCACTCAGTCCAGTCCTCCTCTATAGTAAACTACTCCACTCAGTCCTCCTCTATTGTAAACTACTCCACTCAGTTCAGTCCTCCTCTATAGTAAACTACTCCACTCAGTCCTCCTCTATAGTAAACTACTCCACTCAGTCCTCCTCTATATTAAACTACCCCACTCAGTCCAGTCCTCCTCTATAGTAAACTACTCCACTCAGTCCAGTCCTCCTCTATAGTAAACTACCCCACTCAGTCCTCCTTTATTGTAAACTACTCCACTCAGTTCAGTCCTCCTCTATAGTAAACTACTCCACTCAGTCCAGTCCTCCTCTATAGTAAACTACTCCACTCAGTCCTCCTCTATATTAAACTACCCCACTCAGTCCAGTCCTCCTTTATAGTAAACTACTCCACTCAGTCCAGTTCTCCTCTATAGTAAACCACTCAGTCCAGTCCTACTCTATAGTAAACTACCCCACTCAGTCCTTCTCTATAGTAAACTACTCCACTCAGTCCAGTCCTCCTCTATAGTAAACTACATCACTCAGTCCTCCTCTATTGTAAACTACTCCACTCAGTTTAGTCCTCCTCTATAGTAAACTACTCCACTCAGTCCTCCTCTATAGTAAACTACTCCACTCAGTCCTCCTCTATAGTAAACTACTCCACTCAGTCCAGTCCTCCTCTATAGTAAACTACTCCACTCAGTCCTCCTCTATATTAAACTACCCCACTCAGTCCAGTCCTCCTCCATAGTAAACTACCCCACTCAGTCCTCCTATATAGTAAACTACCCCAATAAGTCCAGTCCTCCTCTATAGTAAACTACTCCACTCAGTCCAGTCCTCCTCTATAGTAAACTACTCCACTCAGTCCTCCTCCATAGTAAACTAGCCAACTTAGTCCTCCTCTATAGTAAACGACCCCACTCAGTCCAGTCCTCCTCTATAGTAAACTACCCCACTTAGTCCTCCTCTATAGTAAACTACCCCACTCAGTCTTCCTCTATAGTAAACCACTCCACTCAGTCCAGTCCTCCTCTATAGTAAACTACCCCGCTCAGTCCTCCTCTGTAGTAAACTACCCCACTCAGTCCTTCTCTATAGTAAACTACTCCACTCAGTCCAGTCCTCCTCTATAGTAAACTACATCACTCAGTCCTCCTCTATTGTAAACTACTCCACTCAGTTTAGTCCTCCTCTATAGTAAACTACTCCACTCAGTCCTCCTCTATATTAAACTACCCCACTCAGTCCAGTCCTCCTCTAGAGTAAACTACCCCACTCCACTCAGTCCAGTCCTCCTCTTTAGTAAACTACCCCACTCAGTCCTCCTCTATTGTAAACTACTCCACTCAGTTCAGTCCTCCTCTATAGTAAACTACTCCACTCAGTCCTCCTCTTTAGTAAACTACCCCACTCAGTCCTCCTCTATTGTAAACTACTCAACTCAGTCCAGTCCTCCTCTATAGTAAACTACTCCACTCAGTCCAGTCCTCCTCTATAGTAAACTACCCCACTCAGTCCAGTCCTCCTCCATAGTAAACTACCCCACTCAGTCCAGTCTTCCTCCATAGTAAACTACCCCTCTCAGTCCAGTCCTCCTCTATAGTAAACTACCTCACTCAGTCCAGTCCTCGTCCATAGTAAACTACCCAACTCAGTCCAGTCCTCTTCTATAGTAAACTACACCTCTCAGTCCAGTCCTCCTCCATAGTAAACTACCCCACTCAGTCCAGTCCACCTCCATAGTAAACTACCCCACTCAGTCCAGTCCTCTTCCATAGTAAACTACCCCACTCAGTCCAGTCCTCCTCTATAATAAACTACCCCACTCAGTCCAGTCCTCCTCTATAGTAAACTACCCCTCTCAGTCCAGCTGTCCTCCATAGTAAACTACCCCTATCAGTCCAGTCCTCCTCCATAGTAAACTACCCCTCTCAGTCCAGTTCTCTTCTATAGTAAACTACCCCTCTCAGTCCAGTCCTCCTCTATAGTAAACTACCCCACCCAGTCCTCCTCTATAGTAAACTACCCCACTAAGTCCTCCTCTATAGTAAACTACCCCACTCAGTCCTCCTCCATAGTAAACCACCCGCTCAGCAGTCCTCCTCCACTACTTCTTTGCCAGTTATACAGCCAATTAGTGTTCCTCTATGGTCCAGCAGACTCTGGCCTTGGAACTGGAAGTTCTAGCAGACAAAGAGTTCCTTCTTACAGGAATCTCAAACAGCATCTCTCTCTATGATGTTTAGCTAAACTTGTTGATCCACCCCGACTCTCCCCTTTACTCCTCCATTCCTGTGTCTGAATGGGTTTATCCTCTCTCTCTCCCCCCTCGCTCTCTCTCTCCCCCCTCGCTCTCTCTCTTCCCCCTCGCTCTCTCTCCCCTCGCTCTCTCTCTCTCTCCCCTCGCTCTCTCTCTTTCCCCCTCGCTCTCTCTCTCTCCTTCTCTCCCCCTCTCTCTCTCTCCCCCTCTCTCTCTTTATCCCCCCTCTCTCTCTCTCCCCTTTTTATCTCTTTCCCCCTCGCTCTCTCTCTCTCCCCTCGCGCTCTCTCTCTCCCCTCGCTCTCTCTCTCCCCTCGCTCTCTCTCTCTCTCCTCGCTCTCTCTCTCTCCCCTTCTCTCCCCTCTCTCTCTCTCTCTCTCTCTCTCTCTCTCTCTCTCTCTCTCTCACCCCCTCTCTCTCTCTCTCTCGCCTCCCCCTCTCTCTCTTTATCTCCCCCTCGCTCTCTCTCTCCCCTCGCTCTCTCTCTTTCCCCCTCGCTCTCTCTCTCTCCTTCTCTCCCCCTCTCTCTCTTTCTCTCTCTCTCTCTCTCTCTCTCTCTCTCTCTCTCTCTCTCTCTCTCTCTCTCACCCCTCTCTCTCTCCCTCTCTCGCCTCCCCCTCTCTCTCTTTATCTCCCCCTCTCTCTCTCTCCCCCTCTCTCTCTCAATTCAATTCAATTTAAGGGCTTTATTGGCATGGGAAACATATGTTAACATTACCAAAGCAAGTGAAGTTGATAATAAACAAAAATGAAAAAAACTATACAAATTAACAGTAAACATTACACTCACAGAAGTTCCAAAAGAATAAAGACATTCCAAATGTCTTATTATGTCTATATACAGTGTTGTAACAATGTGCAAATAGGGTTGTATTTACAATGGTGTTTGTTCTTCACTGGTTGACCTTGTGGCAACAGGTCACAAATCTTGCTGCTGTGATGGCACACTGTGGTATTTCACGCAGTAGATAAGGGAGTTTTAAAAATTGGGCATGTTTTCGAATTCGTCTTCGATCTGTGTAATCTGAGGGATATACAGTGAGGGAAAAAAGTATTTGATCCCCTGCTGATTTTGTACGTTTGCACACTGACAAAGAAATGATCAGTCTATAATTTTAATGGTAGGTTTATTTGAACAGTGAGAGACAGAATAACAACAAAAAAATCCAGAAAAACGCATGTGAAAAATGTTATAAATTGATTTGCATTTTAATGAGGGAAATAAGTATTTGACCCCTCTGCAAAACATGACTTAGTACTTGGTGGAAAAACCCTTGTTGGCAATCACAGAGGTCAGACGTTTCTTGTAGTCGGCCACCAGGTTTGCACACATCTCAGGAGGGATTTTGTCCCACTCCTCTTTGCAGATCTTCTCCAAGTCATTAAGGTTTCGAGGCTGACGTTTGGCAACTCGAACCTTCAGCTCCCTCCACAGATTTTCTATGGGATTAAGGTCTGGAGACTGGCTAGGCCACTCCAGGACCTTAATGTGCTTCTTCTTGAACCACTCCTTTGTTGCCTTGGCCGTGTGTTTGGGGTCATTGTCATGCTGGAATACCCATCCACGACCCATTTTCAATGCCCTGGCTGAGGGAAGGAGGTTCTCACCCAAGATTTGACGGTACATGGCCCCGTCCATTGTCCCTTTGATGCGGTGAAGTTGTCCTGTCCCTTAGCAGAAAAACACCAAAGCATAATGTTTCCCACCTCCATGTTTGACGGTGGGGATGGTCTTGGGGTCATAGGCAGCATTCCTCCTCCTCCAAACACGGCGAGTTGAGTTGATGCCAAAGAGCTCCATTTTGGTCTCATCTGACCACAACACTTTCACCCAGTTGTCCTCTGAATCATTCAGATGTTCATTGGCAAACTTCAGATGGGCATGTATATGTGCTTTCTTGAGCAGGGGACCTTTGCGGGCGCTGCAGGATTTCAGTCCTTCACGGCGTAGTGTGTTACCAATTGTTTTCTTGGTGACTATGGTCCCAGCTGCCTTGAGATCATTGACAAGATCCTCCCGTGTAGTTCTGGGCTGATTCCTCACCGTTCTCATGATCATTGCAACTCCACGAGGTGAGATCTTGCATGGAGCCCCAAACCGAGGGAGATTGACAGTTCTTTTGTGTTTCTTCCAACTGTTGTCACCTTCTCACCAAGCTGCTTGGCGATGGTCTTGTAGCCCATTCCAGCCTTGTGTAGGTCTACAATCTTGTCCCTGACATCCTTGGAGAGCTCTTTGGTCTTGGCCATGGTGCAGAGTTTGGAATCTGATTGATTGATTGCTTCTGTGGACAGGTGTCTTTTATACAGGTAACAAGCTGAGATTAGGAGCACTCTTTTTAAGAATGTGCTCCTAATCTCAGCTCGTTACCTGTATAAAAGACACCTGGGAGCCAGAAATCTTTCTGGTTGAGAGGGGGTCAAATACTTATTTCCCTCATTAAAATGCAAATAAATGTATAACATTTTTCAAATGCGTTTTACTGGATTCTTTTGTTGTTATTCTGTCTCACTGTTCAAATAAACCTACCATTAAAATGATAGACTGATCATTTCTTTGTCAGTGGGCAAACGTACAAAATCAGCAGGGGATCAAATACTTTTTCCCCTCACTGTATGTGTCTCTAATATGGTCATACATCTGGCAGGAGGTTAGGAAGTGCAGCTCAGTTTCCACCTCATTTTGTGGTTAGTGTGAGCATAGCCTGTTTTCTCTTGTGTGCCAGTTCTGCCTTCAGGGGCCTTTCTCAATAGCAAGGCTATTGTACATAGTCAAAGCTTTCCTTAATTTTGGGTCAGTCACAGTGGTCAGGTATTCTGCCACTGTGTACTCTCTGTTTAGGGCCAAATAGATTTCTAGTTTGCTCAGTTTTTTTGTTAATTCTTTCCAATGTGTCAAGTAATTATCTTTTTGTTTTCTCATGATTTGGTTGGGTCTAATTGTGTTGCTGTCTCTCTTTCTCTCTGTCCCCCCCTCTTTTATCTCGCTCTCTATCTGTCCCCCCCTCTTTTCTCTCTCTCTCTCTCTCTCTCTCTCTCTCTCTCTCTCTCTCTCTCTCTCTCTCTAACATGAAATTCTACATTCAGGCAACTGTATTCCAAAAAAAATATCCATTAATCCAGATATCCAGGGTGAAATCACTCACCACTGTAGAAAAAAAACATCAAAGACATGGAACCGGACTGTTATTTATTTTTCCAGACTGTCTACTAGCTGGGGATTTATGGTGCTTTGACATTCAGAAATTATATCTGAAGAAATTCCAGCCACTATAAACAACTAACTATTTTCGGTCTGAGTAACCCAAGCATGCAACAAGATATTTGAAAGAGAAATTATTAAATGTTTAATGTTTAGTGTTGAGCTGTTTGACGTTGTCGGCCTCTGTCTACTCTAGGGCCATTCTGCAGCTCATCTAATGGCAGTAGTTTAGTAGCTGAATGACCCCTGGGAGGGGTTTAGTAGCTGAATGACCCCTGGGAGGGGTTTAGTAGCTGAATGACCCCTGGGAGGGCCCAAATATGAGGGGCCACTGAGAGGCCTGTAAAAATATAAATTATAGGGTCAGATGTTTTTACTGACCTTTAGGTGACCTGACCAGGAAATAAACTAGACCTGCTGGCAGCTTTTGACTAAGGCCCTAGAGTTGTTCCTGGTGAGTGGTCAGGAAAAACTCCTGGTCTAATGGTTTATTTATGACGTTTTGGGTCTATAATTGCTGATTCTGCATATAATTATGCCGTAAACTTCCTGCAGCTCCCTCTCCAATCCCCAGAGCTCCAATTGTCTTTACCGTGGGAGGCTAATGGAGCACGAGGATTATCATACTCTCATGTTCATGCCTACTCAGATGTCCCAAATGGCACCCTATTCCCTATATAGTGCACTACGTTTGACCAGGGCGCACAGGGAACAGGGTGCAATTTGGTACGCGCGCGTTATGTTTCTAGTGCAGTAAGTCAACCAGGACAAAGCCTGCCAGAGATCACTTCATTCCCTATTAAAAGTTACTCATACCGAACAAAAATATACACTCAACATGCAACGGTCCCGAGTGGCGCAGAGGTCTTAGGCACTGCGTCTCACTGCTAGAGGCGTCACTACAGATCCTGGTTAGATTCCAGGCTGTATCACAACCGGCCATGATTAGGAGTCCCATAGGGCAGCTCACAATTGGCCCAGCGTCGTCCGAGTTAGGTTTTGGCCAGGGGTAGGCCGTCATTGTAAATAAGAATTTGTTCTTAACTGACTTGCCTAGTTAAATAAATAAATAAAAAATCAACGATTCATATAAGGAAATCAGTCAATTGAAATAAATTCATTAGGCCCTAATCTATGGATTTCACATGACTGGACAGTGGCGCAGCCATGGGTGGGCCTGGGAGGGCATATGCCCACCCACTAGGGAGCCAGGCCGAGCCAATCAGAATACGTTTTTCCCCACAAAAGTTTTTTTATTACAGACAGAAATACTCCTCAGTTTCATCATCTGTCCGGGTGGCTGGTCTCAGACGATCCCACGGGTGTATAAGCCGGATGTGGAGGTCTTGGGCTGGCACGGTTACACGTGGTCTGCGGTTGTGATGCCGGTTGGGCGTACTGCCAAATTCTCTAAAATGGCATTGGAGGCGGCTTACGGTAGAGAAATTAACATTCAATTTTCTGGCAACAGCTCTGGTGGATATTCCTGCAGTCTGCATGCCAATTGCACACTCCCTCAAAACTTGAGACATCTGTGGCATTGTGTTGTGACAAAACTGCACATTTTAAAGTGGCCTTTTATTGTCCCCAGCATAAGGTGCACCTATGTAATGATCCTGCTGTTTAATCAACTTCTTGATATGCCACACCTGCCAGGTGAATGGATTATCTTGGCAAAGGAGAAATGCTCACTAACAGGGATGTAAACAAATTTGTGCACCAAAATTTGAGAGAAATAAGCTTCTTGTGCGTACTGTATGGAAAATTCCTGGGATCTTTTATTTCAGCTTATGAAACATGGGACCAACACTTTACATGTTGCGTTTACATTCTTGTTTAGTATATAAACCAGGAGGAACGGCACACTCAGCAATAACTGCAAATCTATAGCTACAATGTGAGATCTCTAGTTCTGTACCCGCCCCTGTGTGTGTGTGTGTAATATGTTATACTGCGTTCAACAGGGTTCTTGTGTGTGTGTGTGTGGCTATGGAGCTGAGTATCGGCACTACAGCTCATTATCACTCCTTAGAGGGAAACTTCACCGCTAGACAGTATTCGGGGTGTTTTTCCAGTCTCCCACAGTGGAGGCTGCTGAGGGGAGAACAGCTCATAATAATGGCTGGAACGGAGCATATGAAAAACATGTGTTTGATGTATTTGATACCATTCCACTGATTCTACTCCTGCCATTACCACGAGCCGTCCTCCCCAACTAATGTGCCACCAACCTCCTGTGCTCGTGAGTGATGAGAGGTGTTCCAGTCTCACTACATAATTATGAGTGATGAGAGGTGTTCCAGTCATAATTATGTGTGATGAGAGGTGTTCCAGTCTCACTACATAATTATGAGTGATGAGAGGTGTTCCAGTCATAATTATGTGTGATGAGAGGTGTTCCAGTCTCACTACATAATTATGAGTGATGAGAGGTGTTCCAGTCTCACTACATAATTATGAGTGATGAGAGGTGTTCCAGTCATAATTATGAGTGATGAGAGGTGTTCCAGTCTCACTACATAATTATGAGTGATGAGAGGTGTTCCAGTCTCACTACATAATTATGAGTGATGAGAGGTGTTCCAGTCTCACTACATAATTATGAGTGATGAGAGGTGTTCCAGTCATAATTATGAGTGATGAGAGGTGTTCCAGTCATAATTATGAGTGATGAGAGGTGTTCCAGTCATAATTATGAGTGATGAGAGGGTGTTCCAGTCATAATTATGAGTGATGAGAGGGTGTTCCAGTCTCCCTACATAATTATGAGTGATGAGAGGTGTTCCAGTCTCCCTACATAATTATGAGTGATGAGAGGTGTTCCAGTCATAATTATGAGTGATGAGAGGTGTTCCAGTCATAATTATGAGTGATGAGAGGTGTTCCAGTCATAATTATGAGTGATGAGAGGGTGTTCCAGTCATAATTATGAATGATGAGAGGTGTTCCAGTCTCCCTACATAATTATGAGTGATGAGAGGTGTTCCAGTCATAATTATGAGTGATGAGAGGTGTTCCAGTCATAATTATGAGTGATGAGAGGGTGTTCCAGTCTCCCTACATAATTATGTGTGATGAGAGGTGTTCCAGTCTCACTACATAATTATGTGTGATGAGAGGTGTTCCAGTCTCACTACATAATTATGAGTGATGAGAGGTGTTCCAGTCTCACTACATAATTATGAGTGATGAGAGGTGTTCCAGTCTCACTACATAATTATGAGTGATGAGAGGGTGTTCCAGTCTCACTACATAATTATGAGTGATGAGAGGTGTTCCAGTCTCACTACATAATTATGAGTGATGAGAGGTGTTCCAGTCTCACTACATAATTATGAGTGATGAGAGGGTGTTCCAGTCATAATTATGAGTGATGAGAGGTGTTCCAGTCATAATTATGAGTGATGAGAGGTGTTCCAGTCATAATTATGAGTGATGAGAGGTGTTCCAGTCATAATTATGAGTGATGAGAGGTGTTCCAGTCATAATTATGAGTGATGAGAGGTGTTCCAGTCTCCCTACATAATTATGCACTAACTTCTAAAGCCATGACATCATTCTCTGGAATTTTCCGAGCTGTTTAAAGTTACAGTCAACTTAGTGTATGTAAACTTCTGACCCACTGGAATTGTGATACAGTGAATTATAAGTGAAATAATCTGTCTGTAAACAATTGTTGGAAAAATTACGTGTCATGCACAAAGTAGATGTCCTAACCGACTTGCCAAAACTATAAGAAATTTGTGGAGTGGTTGAAAAACGAAGTTTTAATGACTCCAAGTGTATGTAAACTTCCGACTTCAACTGTATATACCTGTGTGTTGCTAGCCAGCTAACCTGTGTGTTGCTAGCCAGCTAGTCTGTGAGATGACTCATATTATAAACTGGGTGGTTCGAGCCCTGAATGCTGATTGGCTGACAGCCGTGGTATATCAGACCGTATACTACAGGTATGAGAAAACATGTATTTTTACTGCTCTAATTACATTGGTAACCAGTTTATAATAGCAATAAGGCACCTCTGGGGTTTGTGGTGTATGGCCAATATACCACGGCTAAGGGCTTGAGAACAGGACTTAGCTAGTTTATAATAGCAATAAGGCACCTCGGGGGTTTGTGGTATATGGCCAATATACCACGGCTAAGGGCTTGAGAACAGCACTTAGCCGTGGTATATTGGCCATATACCACACCTCCTCGTGCCTTATTGCATAATTCTACACCACGTTGCTACAGTATGAATACAGACAGTACACCACGATTGGCCATGAATGTGTAATAGAGTTTTCGTCTTTCTCTTACAGACAATACTGCTTGGATACAAAGAAGTTGATTACTCTCAAGAGGAGATGTGAAAGATCCCATAACAACCTTGACTCAAAGTGACTCCGAACCCCTCACTGCACCACCCAAACATACCATATGCAAGTATTCCCTTTGTAGAGCTGTAGTATTTATTATAGGTGTTAATAGTATAGATTTTTCTGCTACTGTATATATGTCATACATTGCCATAACTGTTCCTGCATACTGCTGTGTAAACTCACCTCGGTCTCCAGAGCCAATGAACGTTGTCTTGAATACAACCCATGTCTACTTATTTGCTATATTGACAGACTAATCTACTGTTTTATTAAAACATGTTTACTTGCCAACTAATTAAAAGTTGAAATGATACACCAACTCCCTGCATCATTTTGTTTTAGCAGTAAGACTGAAGCTAGTTTATCCAAATAAGTTTCATGAATATCACAATGAATTGATACAATAAAAGTTGAAGTCAGCACTTTATTGGTTTCTGATGCAGCTGGAGTCATTTAGTCACTTGTCAGTACACTTGTAAAAAAATATTATATAAAACACTATTATATACATACAGTGCCGTGAATAAGTATTTGCCCCTTTTCTAATTTCCTCTACTTTTTGGTCATATTTTTAATACAGAATATTTTCAGATCTTCAAACAAAACCTAATATTAGATAAAGGGAACCTGAGTTTACGAATAACAAAACATTTGATAGTTATTTTATTTATTTACTTAACAAAGTTATGCAACACCCAATGCCCCTTTGTGAAAAAGTAATTGACCCCTTTACTCTCAATAACTGGTTGTGCCACATTTAGCTGCTATGACTCCAACCAAACACTTCCTGTAGTTGATCAGTCTCTCACATCACTGTGGGGGGAATCATGGCCCTCTCTTCCATGCAGAACTGCTTTAACTCAGCGACATTTGTGGGTTTTCAAGCATGAACTGCTGGTTTCAAGTCCTGCCACAACATCTCTACTGGGATTAGGTCTGGACTTTGACTAGGCCATTCCAAAACTTCAAATGTGTTGCTTTTTAGCCATTTTCATGTAGACTTGATTGTGTGTTTTGGATCGTTGTCTTGCTGCCATGACCCAGCTGTGCTTCATCTTCAGCTCACAGACGGATGGCCCGACATTCTCCTGTAGAATTCTCTGATACAGAGCAGAATTCATGGTTCCTTCTATTAAGGCAAGTGGTCCAGGTCCTGAGGCAGCAAAGCATCCCCAAACCATCACACTACCACCACCATGCTTGACCGTTGGTATGAGGCTCTTACTGTGGAAGGCAGGGTTTGGTTTTAGCCAGACATAATAGTACCCATGTTGTCCAATATGTTATACTTTTGACTCATCTGTCCATAGAACATTCTTCCAAGAGTCTTGATGATGTCCAGAACACAACATCTCAATCAAGTCTACTTGTTTTGGGTAATAGCACCAGATTTAGCAGGCTTTGGAGCTGTGGCGATGTTGGCAGGGATGCTGGGTTTTGGGTAGATGTGACTCAGGCTCGTTGTAGACAACCGTCTGGTCCTTTCTGTACTCCACAGTCAGGTGGACAAGCCTCTCGTAACACTTTCTTCACCCCACTGCTTCGACCGCTGGCATAATATTTGTTTGTGCTGCAAGTCTCCTGGAAAGACATGAAGCCTGATCTTGAGGATGTGTAACCATACAAGAAACCATGTTCATCTGTAAACCTTTTTTTTTTTTTTACAGTAGACTGGTATGTGTATTGTTACTCAGAGTCAATAATGGGGCATTGAGATGGGCTGTTAGCAAAGATGTGAAAAGTTTGAGGGGCGCTTGACTTGTAGACAGTCTAGTTGTGTATTGGTGTGTATGAGCACCTACACATGTGCTGTTGAGTAGAGCACTGCCAACAATAGAGTGAATAGGCTAGAATAGTATACTAACAGCCCCGCTTCCTCATGCCAAAGAACTGGCTGCATCGGTGTGCCAAGTTTGAAGAACACTTGGCTTGCGTGTTGGTGATTTTGTTTTCTCAAGAGAGGATTGTGCTTTCATAAATACATTTGGCTGTCCTGGCTTATTTCAAAGTCAGATGATGTTGATCTTGAGTTCATTCCAGGGGGAAAGCTTTCATCCAATGTGTATACATGCTCTGTACTACTAAAGCTGGTGTCAAGGTCATTAGCAGCAGCAGCAACAGGATTAGTCTGTAGGACACACAGTAGTCAGTGATAATCCAACATGGTACTGCTTTGTCCCCATCAATACACACTCAAACAAGGTATTATACCCACCCACAACCCCTCGTGTCAATAGATCATGCGTACTAACCTTCACACACACAATACACACTCCCCAACAGACACCAGTCAGTCACCCACACCACCCCCTCCTTACTAATACCCACCCCCAAACAGACACCAGTCAGTCACCCACACCACCCCCTCATTACTAAAAACCCACCCCCCAACAGACACCAGTCAGTCACCCACACCACCCCCTCATTACTAATACCCACCCCCCAACAGACACCAGTCAGTCACCCACACCATCCCCTCCTTACTAATACCTAATTTTCTCCAAATTAGACTTCCAAGCCTTGCATGAACAATCAACTAAGCCTCCGTAATACAGAGAAAACTACAGTAGAAGTTATAACCTACTTGTAAACACACCGACTGTGACAACAAGACACAGATCATGTTTATGCCTATAGTTCCAGTAGATTTGTTTGCTCATCATGGAGTCATGGAAAGATTTTAGTATGTTTTTAGTCTGTTTTTAGTCTGTTTTTAGAATGTTTTTAGAATGTTTTTAGTCTGTTTTTAGTCTGTTTTTAGAATGTTTTTAGTCTGTTTTTAGTATGTTTTTAGTCTGTTTTTAGTCTGTTTTTAGAATGTTTTTAGTCTTTTTAGAATGTTTTTAGTATGTTTTTAGAAGGTGACTTACGCTAAGTTCCCTGTGCTGAGCTTGATGTTGACGCCTCTGCAGATGTTGATGGGATCGGACTCTAAATAGAACACATAGTCACGTTAGCCTCTGCGGTAGTTAGTTAGCTAGCGAAGCTAACGTTAGCTTGCAACGTTACAAATCACATCAACGGATAGCAGCTGGACTAATTACAATGATATGCTTTGGAGTGTCTAGCCAGTGTATTGTGAAAGCTAGCTAGCTAGATTTTGGTTTAGATAAACAAATGTAGTTTGCTAGCTAGTTCGATCGTTAGCTACGTTACCTAGCATCACTTTCCAAAGTTCGACGACATGGCAAACCCATCAGTTGAGACTTCAGGTCCATTTAGAAATCTGCTGGCTGAAAATACTGTCTACAAACACAGACATTTTTTATATTTCTCACATCAACTGGATACACGTCCACGGGGGGGTGGTACTACGTCCTGAAATACCTATGAAATCTGGATATTGTGGTTTTCTTGACAACCAGGAAATGTAGCGGGCCCGTTTCTACCAGTGAGATGCAGAAATGCTTGTATTTGCGTGTCGGAAGGAGGTAATTCAAAATGTTTATTACACATATGATATGTTAATACCACAACAAGGGTGATATGCAGTGAAATTGAGCAGCGGTGAAATGTCCCTTTAAGGTAGAATCGGTGGAAACATGGCCAACCATATTAACTAGCCCAGAAAAGACTGAAGGATAGAGGAAGGTAATGCTACAACAAAGAGATGAGTGGAGAGGAATGTCAAGCCTTCAGTAGGCCATGGCATGCGTCCCAAATGGCACTCTGTTCCCTATTTAGTGCACTAATTTTGCCCAGGGCCCTATGAGACTCTGGTCAAAAGTAGTGCACTGTGTGGGGAGTAGGTTGCCATTTGGGACGCATGCTTGATCTTAGTTTAGACTTCAAGGGGGTTGCACTGTGTCCAAGAGGAATTCAATGAACTTAGAAGAGAGGAGATGATCTTTGAGCTACGACCTAGAGGTCATGGCTTGGTCAGGCTCTGGTGTCCTTGTAAAGATCAGCAGGGGCTCACTCTCTCTTTCTCTGTCCCTTGCACACACTCTCAAAATATCTTGCAAGCATCTCTCTCTCTCTCCCGCTCTCTCTCTCCCCCTCTCTCTCTTCTTCACTCTCTCACTTGAGCTTGCTCTCTTTTACAAACACACTATCTCTCTCTCTCTAATGTCTCTGGCCTCCCTCAGACAGTTAGGGAGAGCAGCTTCCGTCCAAAAACTCCCTCACTGTTTAGCCGGAGTGTTATCTAAAATATACAATGTGTGTATGAAAGCAAAGTTTGCTGACGTTATTTTTATACATCTTACATCAATGCGGACAGAGCTTCTTTTGGCTGAATTGTAGCCTTGTAAGGAGGTGTATTTCTATTTTAGGCTCTTGATAAATAACAGCCGATTTCTATTAATAATCGTGGATCAGCATAAGTCTCTCAGAGGACAAAAGATCATAGATTAATTATCAATTAAATTCACTATTTGTATTATGTTTTGTGTTTTATTTGGACCCAGGGAAGAGTAGCTGCTGCTTTTGCAACAGCTAATGAGGATCCTAATAAAATACCAAAATACCAAATACCAATTAACTTCAAGAATAATTAAAATCATACAATACCAGTCAAAAGTTTGGACACACCTACTCATTCAAGGGTTTTTCTTTATTTTAACTATTTTCTACATTGTAGAATAATAGTGAAGACATTAAAAACTATGAAATAACATCTGAGTGGCTCAGCGTTCTAAGGCACTGCATCTCAGTGCTTGAGGAGTCACTACAGACCCTGGTTTGATTCCAGCCTGTATCACAACTGGCCGTGGGAGTCCCATAGGGCGGTGCACACTTGGCCCAGCATCGTCTGGATTTGGCCGGGGTAGGCCGTCATTGTAAATAAGAAATTGTTATAAACTGACTTGCCTAGTTAAATGAAGGTTAAATAAAAATAAATAAATGAATGAAATAACACGTGGAAATGTAGTAACCAAAGAAGTGTTAAACAAATCAAAATACATTTTATATTTGAGATTTTTCAAAGCATCCACCCTTTGCCTTGATGATAGCTTTGCACACTCTTGGCATTCTCTCAACCAGCTTCATGAGGTAGTCACCTGGAATGCATTTCAATTAACAGGTTTGCCTTGTTAAGTTAATGCGTTTCAGCAATCAGTTGTTGTGAAAAGGTAGGGGTGGTATACAGAAGATAGATATATTTGGTAAATTTCCAAGTCCATATTATGGCAAAAACAGCTCAAATAAGCAAAGAGAAACAAACAACAGTCCATAATTACTTTAAGAAATGAAGGTCAGTCAATCCGTAAAATATCAAGAACTTCAAGTGCAGTCGGACCCCAGGAAGTCTCTTCAAGTGCAGTCGCAAAAACCATCAAGCGCTATGATGAAACTGGCTCTCATGAGGACCGCCACAGGAATGGAAGACCCAGAGTTACCTCTGCTGCAGAGGATAAGTTCATTAGAGTTACCAGCCTCAGAAATTGCAGCCCGAATAAATGCTTCACAAGGTTAAAGTAACAGACACATTTCAACATCAACTGTTCAGAGGAGACTGCGTGAATCTGGCCTTCATGGTTGAATTTCTGCAAAGAAACTACCCTAAAGGACACCAATAATAAGAAGAGACTTGCTTGGGCCAAGAAACACGAGTCCAAATTTGAGATATTTGGTTCCAACCGCTGTGTCTTTGTGAGACGCAGAGTAGGTGAACGGATGATCTCCGCATGTGTGGTTCCTACCGTGAAACATGGAGGAGGAGTTGTGATGGTGTGGGTGTGCTATTTGATCAAGAAGGAGAGTTATGGAGTGCTGCATCAGATGACCTGGCCGCCACAATCAACCGACCTCAACCCAATTGAGACGGTTTGGGATGAGGTCGGACCGCAGAGTGAAGGAAAGGCAGCCAAAAGTGCTCAGCCAAAAAGTGGGAACTCCTTCAAGACTGTTGGGAAAGCATTCCAGGTGAAGATGGTTGAGAGAATACCAAGAGTGTGCAAAGCTGTCATCAAGGCAAAGGGTGGCTACTTTGAAGAATCAAAACAATAAAATATATTTTGGTTTGTTTAACCCTTTTTTTGGTTACTACATCATTCCGTTTGTGTTATTTCATAGTTTAATGTCTTCACTATTATTCTACAATGTAGAAAATAGTAAAAAAAAAAAAGAAGAAAAACCCTTGAATGAGTAGGTGTGTCCAAACTTCTGACTGGTACTGTATATGACACAGTCATCCTCATAAGTCAAGATGAAATCTAACTAACCGTTAACTAAATAAACTGACAGGGGAGTAGATGATCCCTGAGATCGTGAGTCATACGTTTGTAATAAATATTCTCTACTTATGGAATACTTCACACATCTGTCAAAACACATCGCAGAGTTCAAACAGATGTCTAAGGGTAAGCGGTAGCACAAAGGGCCAACCAACAACATTCCTTCCCCTAACGCAGTAGCAGTCTTAAATTGCACCCTATTCCCTGTAAAGTACACTACTTTTGACCAGGGCTCTGGTTAAAATAATGGCACTATAAAGGGTATGGGGTGCCAGTTGGCACGTAGCCATGGGTCCTGGGTAGCTACTCCTCTCTTTTCTCAGTCCAGTGGTTTTCACCAGGAGTGCAGTTAAATACTCTTGAGTCGGATTGTCTGGCCGATATCCCACCGACCAACACTGACTGGCACAGTGACGGAGTACAGTACTACATTACCCAATAGCAGAGTGTATTAAAGGGAGGTGGTCAGACTCTTCCGACCCTAACAGTGTTTTATATAGAGAAGAGGTCAGACCCTAACAGTGTTTTATATAGAGAAGTGGTCAGACCCTAACAGTGTTTTATATAGAGAAGAGGTCAGACCCTAAGAGTGTTTTATATAGAGAAGTGGTCAGACCCTAACAGTGTTTTAAATAGAGAAGTGGTCAGACCCTAACAGTGTTTTAAATAGAGAAGAGGTCAGACCCTAACAGTGTTTTAAATAGAGAAGTGGTCAGACCCTAACAGTGTTTTAAATAGAGAAGTGGTCAGACCCTAACAGTGTTTTAAATAGAGAAGTGGTCAGACCCTAACAGTGTTTTAAATAGAGAAGAGGTCAGACCCTAACAGTGTTTTATATAGAGAAGTGGTCAGACCCTAACAGTGTTTTATATAGAGAAGAGGTCAGACCCTAACAGTGTTTTAAATAGAGAAGAGGTCAGACCCTAACAGAGTTTTAAATAGAGAAGTGGTCAGACCCTAACAGTGTTTTAAATAGAGAAGTGGTCAGACCCTAACAGTGTTTTAAATAGAGAAGTGGTCAGACCCTAACAGTGTTTTAAATAGAGAAGAGGTCAGACCCTAACAGAGTTTTAAATAGAGAAGAGGTCAGACCCTAACAGAGTTTTAAATAGAGAAGAGGTCAGACCCTAACAGAGTTTTAAATAGAGAAGAGGTCAGACCCTAACAGAGTTTTAAATAGAGAAGAGGTCAGACCCTAACAGAGTTTTAAATAGAGAAGAGGTCAGACCCTAACAGAGTTTTAAATAGAGAAGAGGTCAGACCCTAACAGTGTTTTAAATAGAGAAGAGGTCAGACCCTAACAGTGTTTTAAATAGAGGTCAAACCCTTTGGACCTTACTGAGTCACAGTAGCTAGCAGACACACACACACACACACTCCTCATTTCATTTTAAGGGTACTCTTGGTGAGGTCTCCTCCACGGGGGGCCCTAAAGCTCAGCTCCATTACAGTCATGATAATAATAGCCATGCTGTCAGTAGGATCAGGGGAGTCATGCTACTGCACATTGCTTCCCTGCTGGCGGTTTAGCTTCAAATAGGACTCCCATTACAATGTCATCAACTGTGAAATATGATGATAGGCTACAAATCAAATCAAAGTTTATTTGTCACGTGCGCCGAAATACAACAGGTGTAGACCTTACAGTGAAATGCTTACTACACACTATAGACTAACATTTCCCAAATAGTTTCCTAAAGCATGTTATAAAGCATGAATTACTGCTTCAGGGGCGGCAGGTAGCCTAGTGGTTAGAGCGTTGGGCCAGTAACCGAAAGGTTGATGGATCGAATCCCCGAGCTGACAATGTAAAGATCTGTCGTTCTGCCTCTGAGCAAGGCAGTTAACTCACTGTTCCACTGGGCCCTGAAGATGTGGATGTCAATTAAGGCAACCCTCAGGGCCCATAGGACTCTACTTTTGACCAGGGACCATAGGACTCTGGCTAAAAGTCGTGCACTTTGTATGGAACGAGTGTAATTTGGGACAGAGGGGTTGGGTTAAATGCAGAAGACACATTTCAGTTGAATGCATTCAGTTGTACAACGGACTAGGTATCTCCCCTTTCCCCTTCCTGATTGTTTCTCAATTACTGTCTGTACTGTTGTAGAGTATCACTGGACTGTGTTGGAGGGAGCTGTGACTCAGACAATATCCTATACATTTAGCATTTGTGGGAAGATACTGAAAACTAGAAGCCTAAATACCTCCTGTTCTCGCAAGTTTCCATATATGTAGCGAGCAAATATGTTACCTCCCGAGATCAGGAGGCTTGGAGAGGCTAGGAAACTTTATTGCGCACTCCGGATAAGGTGGTGGAAATTGTATACCGTTCAACAGTTCTGTTACTTCTGTAGACTCATATTGCAAGTATCATCAATAGTGACCGGTTATTATGGGATTCTAAAGTATACATTACCTGTGCCTGCTCGCGACTCTCCCCCCATTTGAACTGGATTGGCTCAGAGCGGTCTGGAGATTGTTCAGCGAGGGATTTGAAGACGCACGCCAAATGACTCCAGGTAAAGTCAACGATAGAAACAGGTACATAAGCGACGATTCCATTTTGGTTTCAAAGATTAAAATATATATATTAAGCACAGTTCAAGTAGTCTATCAAAACAAGTCTCTCCGTCATCTGTCCCAAAACCATCCACCACAAAAAAAGTTACGCGGGGGGTTATGAAGCACGATAAATAAGTTGTGAAACAATGAAGGTAACACGATTTTTAATAAACGTTATATTTGAAGAGTAGTTGGTGTAGTTTCGGGTGAAGAGAACCGTTACTTTCCCGTCAAGTCACTGCATTTCAGAAAAGTTGCGGTTGTTGTATACGTTATCCTGAAACGTGAAGTGAAAATAATATTACGTTTAAAGTGGTCGTCATCATTGTCATGCGAGGATAGTGCGCGCTTGAGCCATCCTCACTCCTCTCCTCTCATGCATCAGCCCCCTCACTCACTCACACACAATCTCTCTCTCTCCCCTCACTCTCTCACTTTCCACTCACTCTCTTCTCTCTCTGTCGGTTTCTTCTCAGACTCCCCCTTACCTCTGTCCACTTTGCAGTTCCTCCTTAAAAATCAACCTCTTTTTTTTTTTTTTTTTCCAAAACAAGTTTCCAAGAACGTATCATTTAGTACATCTAGTTTTGGGAATGAATGGCTTAGAAGTTACTCAACCCGGGAAAGTCCTATTTTGTCTGTAGGTTACAGGATTTACTAAAGTTCAACAAGATGCAGTAGTGATGATGACATAAGTAGTCATGATGCACTAGTTATCTCAATGAAACATCTTTTTTTATTTTTTATTTTTATAATTGAAACACCATTAGATCGGCTACTACTACTGACATGCTCCGGGCAGCACTGTACTGTACATGAGGAGAGAATATCATAACTTGAAGTCCTCTTCAAAAAGGTTTTGTTCATTTCTGATCATATGAAACTTACAACTGATCTAGTATCTCTAGAACTGGAGTTCCATAAACCTTTTACGTCACAGAATTAGAATTAGTAAATTGCAAGAGAGTTCTAACTGTGCAATGCCATGTAGTTTTCATACAGTGGCTACAGTACAGAGAGAGTGTCTGGCGTGGTTGGACTGTTTTAAGACCCTCTCCCTTCTGCTCTCCACCCCTGCCTCCCTTTAACCACAACTAATCAAGATGCCCGACCGACCGACCGCCCTCCTCCTCTTTTGTTCTCTCTTCCTCGTTTGATCTGAGTGGTAGAGTTTTGAACTTGTGGGAGGACGGTATTCAAAGACCAGTTTAATCTGCTCAGTTTAATGTCACATGTTCCTGTAGACTAACAAAAATACACTCTGGGGAATGCCCAGCTATGCAAAGTCTCCATCTCAAATGGCAGCCTATTCCCTACATAATGCATTACTTTTGACCAGGGACCGTAGGGTATAGGATGCCATTTGAGAAGCAGACAAACTCTTATTCATGCCAAACTAACTACTCCCACGGAATGGAATTGGAATGCCCAACTGAGGGATGAGACTGCATTCTAACCAGAATTACTACTATGGATCGTTTTGCACGGGTGAGTACATTTCAGGATAATGAACGCCCAAGCTAACTACTCCTACTGACTGTCTAAGGTTGACCAGTCTGTCTGACAATGATTAGACTGGTGATGAAGAAATAATTGTATTGACAATCATTGTCTGAATGACTCCAGACTGCCAAGCATGGCAATGAATAAGAGTTGGAGTAATGACTCCAGACTGCCAAGCATGACAATGAATAAGAGTTGGAGTAATGACTCCAGACTGCCAAGCATGACAATGAATAAGAGTTGTGTAATGACTCCAGGCTACCAAGCATGACAATGAATAAGAGTTGGAGTAATGACTCCAGACTGCCAAGCATGGCAATGAATGTGTAACATTCATGTGTAACAACCACACTCTATCCTTGATTGATTTTAGAGCTGTAATTTAATGTATAATGAGTAATGACTCCAGACTGCCAAGCATGACAATGAACACGAGTTGTGTAATGACTCCAGACTGCCAAGCATGGCAATGAATAAGAGTTGTGTAATGACTCCAGGCTGCCAAGCATGACAATGAATAAGAATTGGAGTAATGACTCCAGGCTGCCAAGCATGACAATGAATAAGAATTGGAGTAATGACTCCAGGCTGCCAAGCATGACAATGAATAAGAATTGGAGTAATGACTCCAGGCTGCCAAGCATGACAATGAATAAGAATTGGAGTAATGACTCCAGACTGCCAAGCATGGCAATGAATAAGAATTGGAGTAATGACTCCAGACTGCCAAGCATGACAATGAATAAGAATTGGAGTAATGACTCCAGGCTGCCAAGCATGACAATGAATAAGAATTGGAGTAATGACTCCAGACTGCCAAGCATGACAATGAATAAGAATTGGAGTAATGACTCCAGGCTGCCAAGCATGACAATGAATAAGAATTGGAGTAATGACTCCAGACTGCCAAGCATGACAATGAATAAGAGTTGTGTAATTACTCCAGACTGCCATGCATGACAATGAATAAGAGTTGGTGTTATGAGAGAGAAAGATGCAGAACAGAGTGAGAAGCTAAACTGCACAGCAGTGTTATTCAAAGGGTGAGTCCTGGATCGGTTCTCATTAGTTTAGATGGGTCAGACTCAGTATGCAAAAATAAGATTGGGATCCAGAGGCAGGAATCACAACCATATGTGCCTTGTTTAGAAACAGCTGCTTATCTGCGTGTTAGATGAAGTGCAGTCTGCCGGTCTATAAGTCACGTTTGACCAGAGGAGAGTGAGCTGGGGGTCTAAGTATGGTCCAGTCTTAAGAGCTGAGAGTAGGTCTCGGCTGTGTCCCAAATTACACTCGTTCCATACAAAGTGCAAAAGTCAAAAGTAGAGTCCTATGGGCCCTGGTTAAAAGTAGAGGCATATGGGCCCTGGTCAAAAGTAAAGTCCTATGGGCCCTGGTTAAAAGTAGAATACTATGGGCCCTGTTCAAAAGTAGAGTCCTATGGGCCCTGGTCAAAAGTAGAGTCCTATGGGCCCTGGTCAAAAGTAGAGTCCTATGGGCCCTGGTTAAAAGTAGAATACTATGGGCCCTGTTCAAAAGTAGAGTCCTATGGGCCCTGGTCAAAAGTAGAGTCCTATGGGCCCTGGTCAAAAGTAGAGTCCTATGGGCCCTGGTTAAAAGTAGAGTCATATGGGCCCTGGTCAAAAGTAGAGTCCTATGGGCCCTGGTTAAAAGTAGAATTCTATGGGCCCTGTTCAAAAGTAGAGTCCTATGGGCCCTGGTCAAAAGTAGAGTTCTATGGGCCCTGGTCAAAAGTAGAGTCCTATGGGCCCTGGTCAAAAGTAGAATACTATGGGCCCTGGTTAAAAGTAGAATACTATGGGCCCTGGTCAATGGTAGAGTCTTATGGGCCCTTTTTAAAAGTAGTCTTATGGGCCCTGGTTAAAAGTAGAGTCCTATGGGCCCTGGTTAAAAGTAGAGTCCTATGGGCCCTGGTTAAAAGTAGAGTCCTATGGGCCTTGGTCAAAAGTAGAGTCCTATGTGCCCTGGTTAAAGTAGTGCAAATGGTAGAAGTATTAATTTTGGCAGCTATTTTAGATTTAGTTTTAGTATTACAATACCTTTTAGTCTTAGTCACATTTTATTCATTTCATCCTTCGTTAGTTTTAGTTTTTATCAGTCGACTTAAACTCTTGACAACTTTAGTCTAGTTTTAGTCACATAATAGTGCATTGTTTTCTATTAAATAATGAATATTGAGGCTACCTTTAACTTCATTATGTGCACATTCAGAAAGCCTTGTCCTACTATCTCTGCGTATCCCTTAGCTGGTAACATTGATATGGTGGCAGATTGTAACCAATGTCAGCCATAATTAACGGCTGTATAAAGCCTTGGCTACAGGTGAAACTATTTACAACTCTCCCTGTAATAACCGTCAAGGTGGGGGGTAAATAACAGTGGTCTCGTCTCGTCACATTTTCATAGACGAAAAATGAAAAGTAATTTGTAATAGTTATAAAAAAAAAATCCAGGGAATCTTGTCTCTTGTTATAGTCATAGTTTTATTCAGGAAAAACAGGTTGTTGATGAGTATTTTACATCATGGTTATTGTTGATGAAAAACACTGCAGGTAGCCTAGTGGTTAGAGCGTTGGACAACCGGAGGGTTGCAAGTTCGAATCCCCGAGCTGACAAGGTAAAAATCTGTCGTTCTGCCCCTGAACAAGGCAGTTAACCCACTGTTCCCCAGGCGCTGAAGACGTGGATGTCGATTAAGGCAGCCCCCCGCACCGCTCTGATTCAGAGGGGTTGGGTTAAATGCGGAAGACACATTTCAGTTGAGGGTATATCAAATCAAATCAAAGTTTATTTGTCATGTGCGCCGAATACAACAGGCTTAGACCTTACAGTGAAATGCTTACTTACAGGCCCTAACCAACAGTGCAATTTTAAAGTAAAAAATAGATATTAGGTGAACAATAGATAAGTAAAGAAATAAAAATAACAGTAGCGAGGCTATATTTAGGCACCGGTTAGTCGGGCTAATTGAGGTAGTATGTACATGAATGTATAGTTAAAGTGACTATGCATATATGATAAACAGAGAGTAGCAGCCGTGTAAAAGAGGGGTTAGGGGGGCGGGACAATGCAAATAGTCCGGGTATCCATTTGATTACCTGTTCATGAGTCTTATGGATTGGGGGTAAAAACTGTTGAGAAGCCTTTTTGTCCTAGACTTGGCGCTCCGGTACCGCTCGCCATGCGGTAGTAGAGAGAACAGTCTATGACTGGGGTGGCTGGGGGGGTCTTTTACAATTTGTAGTGCCTTCCTGTGACACCGCCTGGGGTAGAGGTCCTGGATGGCAGGCAGCTTAGCCCCAGTGATGTACTGGGCCGTACGCACAACCCTCTGTAGTGCCTTGCGGTCGGAGGCCAAGCAGTTGCCATACCAGGATGCTCTCGATGTTGCAGCTGTAGAACCTTTTAAGGATCTGATGCCAAATCTTTTTCATTTCCTGAGGGGAAATAGGCATTGTGATGCCCTCTTCATGACTGTCTTGGTGTTTTTGGACCATTCTAGTTTGTTGGTGATGTGGACACCAGGGAACTTGAAGCTCTCAACCTGCTCCACTACAGCCCCGTCGATGAGAATGGGGGCATGCTCAGTCCTAATTTTCCTGTAGTCCACAATCATATCCTTTGTCTTGATTACGTTGAGGGATAGGTTGTTATTCTGGCACCACCCGGCCAGGTCTCTGACCACCTCCCTATAGGCTGTCTCATAGTTGTCAGTGATCAGGCTGTTGTGTCGTCTGCAAACGTAATGATGGCGTTGGAGTCGTGCCTGGCCACACAGTCGTGGGTGAACAGGGAGTACAGGAGGGGAGTGAGCACGCACCCCTGAGGGGCTCCAGTGTTGAGGATCAGCGATGTGTTGTTACCTACCCTCACCACCTGGGGGCGGCCCGTCAGGAAGTCCAGGATCCAGTTACAGAGGGAGGTGTTTAGTCCCAGGATCCTTAGCTTAGTGATGAGCTTTGAGTGTACTTTGGTGTTGAACGCTGAGCTGTAGTCAATGAATACCATTCTCACGTAGGTGTTCCTTTTGTACAGGTGGGAAAGGGCAGTGTGGAGTGCAATCGAGATAATGCAATAGAGATGCATAATCTGTGGATCTGTTTGGGCGGTATGCAAATTGGAGTGGGACTACTGTTTCTGGGATAATGGTGTTGATGTGAGCCATTACCAACCTTTCAAAGCACTTCATGGCTACAGATGTGAGTGCTACGGGTCTGTAGTCATTTAGGCAGGTTGCATTGGTGTTCTTGGGCACAGGGACTATGGCGGTCTGCCTGAAACATGTTGGTATTACAGACCCAATCAGGGACATGTTGAAAATGTCAGTGAAGACACCTGCCAGTTGGTCAGCACATTCCCGGAGCACACGTCCTGGTAATCCGTCTGGCCCCGCGGCCTTGTGAATGTTGACCTGTTTAAAAGGTCTTACTCACGTCGGCTACAGAGAGCGTGATCACACAGTCGTCCAGAACAGCTGATGCTCTCATGAATGCCTCAGTGTTGCTTGCCTCGAAGTGAGCATAGAAGTGATTTAGCTCATCTGGTAGGCTCGTGTCACTGGGCAGCTCGTGGCTGTGCTTCCCTTTGTAGTCTGTAATAGTTTGCAAGCCCTGCCACATAAGACGAGCGTCGGAGCCAGTGTACTACGATTCAATCTTAGCCCTGTATTGGCGCTTTGCTTGTTTGATAGTTTGTCGGAGGGCATAGCAGGATTTCTTGTAATCTTCCGGGTAGAGACCCGCACCTTGAAAGCGGCAGCTCTACCCTTTAGCTCAGTGCGAATGTTTCCTGTAATCCATGGCTTCTAGTTGGGGTATATATGTACAGTCACTGTGGGGACGTCGTCCTCGATGCACTTATTGATGAAGCCAGTGACTGATGTGGTGTACTCCTCAATGCCATTAGAAGAATCCCGGAACATGTTCCAGTCTGTGCTAGCAAAACAGTCCTGTAGTTAGTATCTGCTTCATCTGACCACTTTTTTTATAGACCGAGTCACTGTTGCTTCCTACTTTCATTTTTGCTTGTAAGCAGGAATCAGGAGGATAGAATTGTGGTCAGATTTACCAAATGGAGGGCGAGGGAGAGCCTTGTACGCGTCTCTGTGTGTGGAGTACAGGTGATCTAGATTTTTTTTTTACAATTGCTTGTGAAAGTATTCACCCCCCTTGGCATTTTTCCTATTTTCTTGCTTTACAACCTGGAATTAAAATAGATTTTTTGGGGGGGGGTTATCATTTGATTTACACAACATGCCTACGACTTTGAAGATGCATCACTATTCACCCCCCCCAAAGCCAATACTTTGTAGAGCCACCTTTTGCAGCAATTACAGCTGAAAGTCTCTTGGGGTATGTCTCTATAAGCTTGGCAAATCTAGCCATTGGGATTTTTGCCCATTCTTCAAAGCAAAACTGCTCCAGCTCCTTCAAGTTGGATGGGTTCCGCTGGTGTACCGCAATCTTTAAGTCATACCACAGATTCTCAATTGAATTGAGGTCTGGGCTTTGACTAGGCCATTCCAAGACTTAAATGTTTCCCCTTAAACCAGTTGAGTGTTGCTTTAGCAGTAAGCTTGGGGTCATTGTCCTGTTGGAAGGTGAACCTCTGTCCCAGTCTCAAATCTCTGGAAGACAAACAGGTTTCCCTCAAGAATTTCCCTGTATTAAGCCCTATCCACCATTCCTTCAATTCTGACCAGTTTCCCAGTCCCTGCCGATGGAAAAACATCCCCACAGCATGATGCTGCCACCACCATGCTACACGGTGGGGATGGTGTTCTCGGGGTGATGAGAGGTGTTGGGTTTGCACCAGACATAGGGTTTTCTTTGATGGCCAAAAAGCTACACTTTAGTCTCATCTGACAAGAGTACCTTCTTACATATGTTTGGGGAATCTGCAACATGCCTTTTGGCAAACACCAAACACATTTGCTTATTTTTTTCTTTAAGCAATGGCTTTTTTCTGGCCATTCTTCCGTAAAGCCCAGCTCTGTGGAGTGTACGGCTCCAATTTCCGCTGTGGAGATTTGCAGCTCCTTCAGAGTTATCTTTGATCTCTTTGTTGCCTCTCTGATTAATTCCCTCCTTGCCTGGTCTGTGAGTTTTGGTGGGCAGCCCTCTCTTGGCACATTTGTTGTGGTGCCATATTATTAACATTTTTAATAATGGATTTAATGGTGCTCCGTGGGATGTTCAAAGTTTTGGATATTTTTTTATAACCCAACCCTGATCTGTACGTCTCCACAACTTTCTCCCTGACCTGTTTGGAGAGCTCCTTGGTCTTCATGGTGCCGCTTCCATGGTGGTGCCCCTTGCTTAGTGGTGTTGCAGACTCTGGGGCCTTTTAGAACAGGTGTATATGTACTGAGATCATGTGACAGATCATGTGACACTTAGATTGCACACAGGTGGACTTTATTTAACTAATTATGTGACTTCTGAAGGTAATATTTAGGGGCTACATAGCGAAGGGGGTGAATACATATGCACGTAACACTTTTCCGTTTTTTATTTTTAATTTTTTTTTAACAATCTTTTTTTTTCATTTCACCTCACCAATTTGGACTATTTTATGTATGTCCACTACATGAAATCCAAATAAAAATCTATTTAAATTACAGGTTGTAATGAAACAAAATAGTAAAAACGCCAAGTGGGATGAATACTTTTGCAAGGCACTGTAAGTTTCCCTGCATTACAGTCCCCGGCCACTAGGAGCGCCACCTCTGGGTGAGCGGTTTCCTGTATGCTTATTTCCTTATACAGCTGACTGAGTGCGGTCTTAGTGCCAGCATCCGTCTGTGGTGGTAAGTTAACAGCCAAGAAAAATATAGATGAAAACTCTTGGCAAATAGTATGGTCTACAGATTATCATAAGATACCTTACTTCAGGTGAGCAAAATCTAGACACTTCCTTAGATTTCGTGCACCAGCTGTTGTTTACAAATATGCACAGACAAACTTCCCCCCCTCGTCTTACCGCTGTTCTATCTTCCCGGTGCAGCGTATATCCCGCTAGTTTAATATCCATGTCATCATTCAGCCACGATTCCGTGAAACATAAGATGTTACAGTTTTTGATGTACCGTTGGCAGGATATTTGTGATCGTACCTCGTCTAATTTATTGTCCAATGATTGTACGTTGGCGAGTAATACTGACCGTAAAGGCAGCTTTCCCACTCGCCTTCTGCGGCATCCCGCTCTGTGTCCTCTGTACCTGCGCACAACGCATCACCGAGGGTAAACTACCTGCCCTCCAGGACACCTACACCATCCGATGTCACAGGAAGGCCAAAAAGATCATCAAAGACAAGAACCACCCGAGCCACTGCCTGTTCACCCTGCTATCATCCAGAAGGCGAGGTCAGTACAGGTGCATCAAAGCTGGGACTGAGAGACTGAAAAACAGCTTCTATCTCAATGCCATCACTAACTCAGTGAGGCTGCTGCCTACATACAGACTCAAATAATTGGCCACTTTAATAAATGGATCACTAGTCACTTTAATAATGGCACTTAAATAATGTTTACATATCTTACATTACTCATCTCATATGTATATACGGCATCTTGCCTATGCCGCTCGGCCATCGCTCACCCATATACTTCCATGTACATATTCTCATTCACCCCTTTAGATGTGTGTGTAGTAGGTAGTTGTTGTGGAATTGTTAGATTACTTGTTAGATATTACTGCACTGTCGGAACTAGAAGCACAAGCATTTTGCTACACTCGCATTAACATCTGTTAACCACGTGTATGTGACCAATAATATTTGATTTGATTTGATGTGTTCAAGAGAGAGATTAACGATATGCGTAATACAAGGGCCAATATGCTCAGCAGAATCTATGAGAGAGAGAGAGAGAGAGAGACACAGAGAGAGAGACACAGAGAGAGAGACACAGAGAGAGAGACACAGAGAGACACAGAGAGAGAGAGAGAGAGAGACACAGAGAGAGAGAGAGACACAGAGAGAGAGTGTGAGAGAGAGACAGACAGACAGACAGACAGCGATACACTCACATTAACATCTGCTAACCACGTGTATGTGTCAGGCGTGTGCGTGGGTGAAGCCAGGTGCAGGAGAGCAGAGAATTGTGAACAGGCGCACGCTTTATTACGGCAGGAGATATATACCTCAGCTGCGTCAAAAACCTCCTCCAGCCAACAAGGCAAAGTGTAACAGCGCGCAAAAATGTCAAACATGAATGCATAACCATACAAATAAGCTTGGAAAATACCAAACGCTAGCCTAGTGCGTCAAAACACGTAACACACAAATAATCTTACACAACGGTATGAGGGGGAACAGAGGAATAAATACATGTAGATTGATTGGGGAAATGAAAATCAGGTGTGCCAGGGAACAAGACAAAACAAATGGATGAATGAAAAATGGAGCGGCGATGGCTAGAAAGCCGGTGACGTTGACCGCCGAACGCTATCCGAACAAGGATAGGAGCCACCGGAGGCGGGAGTCGTGACAGTATGTGACCAATCTTACCTCTACAACGTTTCCTCAAGTCCAAGGCAGAGTTTTTATAGGCTGCCATCCTGGGTAATAAAATCTGGCATCGCATGGCCTCTCCTGTGCTTGAAGGAGAACCAGTCTCCTCCATCTCCATTGTTATCACCTCTTTGAATAAAACTGAAGTTCTTTTTTCACTTTTTAAAGTCTTCCGACCATCATTATTCAGTTTGTATGAACAGCTTGATTTGATTGTGTATGAGTGTCTGTGTGTGCGTGTGTCTGTGTCTGTGTGTGTCTGTCTGTGTGTGCGTGTCTGTATGTGTGTGTGTCTGCGTGTGCATGTCTGTATGTGTGTCTGTGTGTGTGTCTGTGTATCTTTGTGTGTGTCTGCGTGTGCATGTGTATGTCTGTGTGTGCGTGTGTCTGTGTGTCTGCGTGTGCATGTGTATGTCTGTGTGTGCGTGTGTCTGTGTGTCTGCGTGTGCATGTGTATGTCTGTGTGTGCGTGTGTCTGTGTGTCTGCGTGTGCATGTGTATGTCTGTGTGTGTATGCGTGTGTGCATGCGTGTGTTTGTGGTGCGTGTGTCTGTGCGTATGTCTGTCTGTCTGTGTGTCTGTGTGTCTGTGCGTGCGTCGTGTGTTGGTGTGTGTTTTCTCTCAGGGTTTTTCATTACCAGGCTCAGACTCAGCTCAGTTTCATGAATCAAATGGAATACAGGGAGTGACGGGTGAAAGCAGACTGTCCCCACTTACTCCACTCTACTCACATTCCTTAAGTTAACATAAATATACTTAATCAAGTCAGTAGGACAGCTTCGACTCCCCTGCAGAAGACAGCACAGTGCATTAACCTCCATCTCTGGAGCTGAGAGCAGATATGGGTTAAAAAAAAAAATCAAATAGTATTTGAACCCAGGTCTGACTGAGAGTCAATAGCGTTCAGATCATTCTGACTAATCATTACTGTACTATTAAAACTCAGAGGGCTGTACCTACCAGAGGTTATTGTCCTGCGTAATGTCACGTGTAGAGGGCTGTACCTACCAGAGGTTATTGTCCTGCATAATGTCACGTATAGAGGGCTGTACCTACCAGAGGTTATTGTCCTGCATAATGTCACGTATAGAGGGCTGTACCTACCAGAGGTTATTGTCCTGCGTAATGTCACGTATAGAGGGCTTTACATAGTGCACATTCACCTCTAAGCCTTTCGAATACCAACATTGCTATATTGACTTTAAGATAGGCCTTAATGGCTCCAACTTCTCACTCTAAAAAGCGCGTCAATAAGTGATGAAACTGTGCTGAAAACGTGACTCGTTCTGGTAAGACAGAGATGATGGGCGGGGTGCAGGGGGAAACTATTTCTCCATCATTATCCCAAGACTCTTATCATCAAGGATGTTTACAGAGAGAGGAGTGCAGTCGTTGGCAACGTCCACCCCTGGGAGGATGAGGAAGGAGGACGCCATGTTATCCTGTCACACACACACACACACACACACACACACACACACACACACACACACCAGACACACACACACGCACACCAGACACACACACACACACAGTGGTTGGCACAATCCACCCAGGGAGGATGAGGGACAAAGCTATGTCATCCTGTCACACACACACACACCAGACACACACACACACACACCAGACACACACACACACACACACACACCAGACACACACACACACACACAGTGGTTGGCACAATCCACCCAGGGAGGATGAGGGACAAAGCTATGTCATCCTGTCACACACACACACACACACACACACACACACACACACACACACACCAGACACACACACACACACACACAGTGGTTGGCACAATCCACCCAGGGAGGATGAGGGACAAAGCTATGCCATCCTGTCACACACACACACACACACACACAAACACACACACACACACACACACACAGTGGTTGGCAACATCCACCCAGGGAGGATGAGGATGTTCGACGCTATGTTATCCTGCTGAAACAAAAACTCATTATTCAGGGGACATTTTTACAGCAGCTGTATATAGTCACATTGTGAGAGATTTGGTGAAACTCGTGATATTTGCACTGTGGCCTTAAACACAATCCATGGTTCTATTTTAACACCTGTATTGTCCTACAACTCTGAATTATTGGTAGCCCTATAGACAACATCTTGTTTAGGCTCTGTGGTCATGAAGTAAGAGAGACAGAGAGAGACAGAGACAGAGAGACAGAGAGAGAGAGAGAGAGAGAGAGAGAGAGAGAGAGAGAGAGAGAGAGAGAGAGAGAGAGAAGCCCCTATCGGGGCTTCTAATGATAATGACCCAGGGACATTCAGATATAATAGACATCCTGATTCTAGCCTCGAAAACGATTTGTCATTCACTTTATCACCACTACTTTAGGCCCCATTTTCCCCACCCCATGTGCAGCGGCTATTTTAGCATGTAATTATGAAGGCAATCTTGAGTATGTTGTCCAGACCGACAGAGATCAGGTAACGAACCCCTGGATTTTAGAGGTGGTCATCGGTTTCCGTTAGCTGATTCCGCTACCAACAACAGGAATGTTCTTCTGTTGTTAGGTCTGCTCATATTACCATTTTATAATTATATTAAAAATCAGAAATTACCGGCCTATAACCATTGATTTCTATATACACTAGATGACTGACAGGGGGCGCTGGTTTTGAAAGCACCTCGCCTCCATCTTCCTACTCCCACCGCCAAAGAGCTCCAATCCACGTAACCTGCGGTGATATTAAATATTAGCCATAGCGATATCCCCATTCAACATAGACGTTCTATTTTCTCCCGAGATTGAAAAAACAATTTCTATGTTGATGTAGTGCCCATTGGCTATGAATGTTTCAACCTCTGTGTTGAGAAGTCATGTTTTTTACTGTCTGTTCCCGGTTTCAAAGAGCACCTAAAACCGCGAGCCGGGGGGTCTTTGGTCAGGTGTTTGTTCTTCCCACGGGGAAGTAAGCGGCAAAACGCCAGTGGCGAGGTTCATGGGCACTCGCTCCAGTGAACAAGGAAACTAGCTGAAGTCTCGAGCGGCCTCCGGGCACGGTTGACCAATGAGCAAAGTTCATCTTGTCAACCAATCAAACAATGTTTGTTTCTGTTTAATAATTAAATTCATGCCATCGCAGCTGGTTCAGCAAAGAAATAAACAAAAAAATCATTCTTTGATGAGATCTGTCAATGTTTGGATGCAGCTTTTTCGTTGTTGTCATAATCCTTTTTTCTTCAATGAAAGGAAAACTGCAATCAACAGTTCTGAGTTTGTTGACAATAGTCTCGTTATTGAAGATGAAAACGCGCCATTGGCCAGACAGAAAAATTATATCTGACTTTAAAGTTCTGAAAGTCAGAAAGCAATAGGGGTCTGTTATATGACATCACCATCAGTACGAATCTCTCTCTCTCTCTCTCTCTCTCTCTCTCTCTCTCTCTCTCTCTCTCTCTCTCTCTCTCTCTCTCTCTCTCTCACTCTCTCTCTCTCTCTCTCTCTCTCTCTCTCTCTCTCTCTCTCTCTCTCTCTCTCTCTCTCTCTCTCTCTCTCTCTCTCTCTCTCTCTCTCTCTCTCTCTCTCTCTCTCTCTCTCTCTCTCTCTCTCTCTGTCTCTCTCTCTCTCTCTCTCTCTCTCTCTCTCTCTCTCTCTCTCTCTCTCTCTCTCTCTCTCTCTCTCTCTCTCTCTCTCTCTCTCGGCAGTCCCAGTCATTTTGTGGCTTCTGGTTTGGCACTGTTCTCAAATGGGAAAAAGCAGCAACCATTCAAAGTAGTCTTTGTTATTTGTTTTGAACAGAAAAGCGTTTTGTGCATTAGGCACATTTTCAACATAGCTTGTGTTTTAAGATTTCATCGTGAGAGTGAAGTAGTTGTTAGTCGTAGAAAAACACAAAACGTGAAACTTGAGAATTGTTTTAATACAAAGTTACTGCTAGTGCTGAGACAGATTGTTTGGTCTAAGGGTTGTCCAAATCAAATCAAATCAAATTTTATTTGTCACATACACATGGTTAGCAGATGTTAATGCGAGTGTAGCGAAATGCTTGTGCTTCTAGTTCCGACCATGCAGTAGTATCTCACAAGTAATCTAACAAATTCACAACAACTACCTTATACACACAAGAGTAAAGGAATGAATACGAGTATGTACATATAAATATATGGATGGCGATGGCTGACAGCGTAGGCAAGATGCAGTAGATGGTATGGAGTACAGTATATACATAAGAGATGAGTAATGTAGGATATGTAAACATTATATAAATGGCATCGTTTAAAGTGGCTAGTGATACATTTATTTCATCCAATTATAATTATTAAAGTGGCTAGAGATTTGAGTCGATGGCCGAACGGCATAGGCAAGATTCAGTAGATGGTTTAAAGTACAGTGTATACATTTGATATGAGCAATGTCGGATATGTAAACATTATATACAAAATTGTTTAAAGTGGCTAGTCATACATTTGTTACATCCAATTCCTATTTTTAAAGTGGCTAGAGATTTAAGTCAGTATGTTGGCAGCAGCCACTCAATGTTAGTGATGGCTGTTTAACAGTCTGATGGCCTTGAGGTAGAAGCTGTTTTTCAGTCTCTCGGTCCCAGCTTTGATGCACCTGTACTGACCTCGCCTTCTGGATGATAGCGGGGTGAACAGGCAGTGGTTCGGGTGGTTGTTGTCCTTGATGATCTTTTTGGCCTTCCTGTGACATTGGGTGGTGTAGGTGTCCTGAAGGGCAGGTAATTTACCCCCGGTGATGCGTTGTGCAGTCCTCACTACCCTCTGGAGAGCCTTACGGTTGTGAGCAGAGCAGTTGCCGTACCAGGTGGTGATACAGCCCGACAGGATGCTCTCGATTGTGCATCTGTAGAAGTTTGTGAGTGATTTTGGTGACAAGACGAATTTCTTCAGCCTCCTGAGGTTGAAGAGGCGCCTTCTTCACCACGCTGTCTGTGTGGGTGGTCCATTTCAGTTTGTCCGTGATGTGTACGCCGAGGAACTTAAAACTTTCTACCTTCTCCACTACTGTCCCGTCGATGTGGATGGGGGGGGGTGCTCCCTCTCCTGTTTCCTGAAGTCCACGATCATCTCCTTTGTTTTGTTGACATTGAGTGAGAGGTTATTTTCCTGACACCACACTCCGAGGGCCCTCACCTCCTCCATGTAGGCCGTCTCGTCGTTGTTGGTAATCAAGCCTACCACTGTAGTGTCGTCAGCAAACTTGTTGATTGAGTTGGATGCGTGCTTGGCCACGCAGTCATGGGTAAGCAGGGAGTACAGGAGAGGGCTGAGAACGCACTCTTGTGGGGCCCCAGTGTTGAGGATCAGCGGGGTGGAGATGTTGTTTCCTACCCTCACCACCTGGGGCCGGCCCGTCAGGAAGTCCAGGACCCAGTTGCACAGGGCTGTGTCGAGACCTAGGGTCTCGAGCTTAATGACGAGCTTGGAGGGAACTATGGTATTAAATGCTGAGCTGTAGTCGATGAACAGCATTCTTACATAGGTATTCCTCTTGTCCAGATGGGTTAGGGCAGTATGCAGTGTGATTGTGAATGCGTCGTCTGTGGACCTATAGGGACGGTAAGCAAATTGGAGTGGGTCCAGGGTGTCTGGCAGGATGGAGGTGATATGATCCTTGACTAGTCTCTCAAAGCACTTCATGATGACGGAAGTGGGTGCTACGGGGCGATAGTCATTTAGCTCAGTTACCTTAGTTTTCTTGGGAACAGGAACAATGGTGGCCCTCTTGAAGCATGTGGGAACAGCAGACTGGGATAGGGACTGATTGAATATGTCCGTAAACACACCAGCCAGCTGGTCTGCGCATGCTCTGAGGACACGGCCAGGGATGCCATCTGGGCCATCAGCCTTGCGAGGTTTAACACATTTAAATGTTTTACTCACGTTGGCTGCGGTGAAGGAGAGCCTGCAGGTTTTGGTAGCGGGCCGTGTCGGTGGCACTGTATTGTCCTCAAAGCGAGCAAAGAAGTTGTTTAGTTTGTCTGGGAGCAGGACGTCGTGGTCCGCGACGGGACTGGTTTTCTTTTTGTAGTCCGTGATTGACTGTAGACCCGACCACATTCCTCTCTTGTCTGAGCCGTTGAATTGTGACTCTACTTTGTCTCTATATTGACGCTTAGCTTGTTTGATTGCCTTGCGGAGGGACTAGCTACACTGTTTGTATTCAGTCATGTTTCCGGTCGCCTTACCCTGGTTAAAAGCAGTGGTTCAGTTTTGCGCGAATGCTGCCATCAATCCACGGTTTCTGGTTGGGGAAGGTTTTAATAGTTGCTATGGGTACAACATCACCAATGCACTTGCTAATAAACTCGCTCACCGAATCAGCGTATACATCAATGTTGTTGTCAGATGCTATGCGGAACATATCCCAGTCCACGTGCTCGAAGCAATCTTGCAGCGTGGAATCAGATTGGTCGGACCAGTGTTGAACAGACCTGAGCACGGGCGTTTCCTGTTTTAGTTTCTGTTTGTAGGCTGGGAGCAACAAAATGGAGTCATGGTCAGACTTGCCGAAAGGAGGGTGGAGAATAGCCTTGTATGCATCACGGAAGTTAGAATAACAATGATCCAGGATTTTACCAGCCCGGGTGGCACATTCGATATGCTGATAACATTTCGGGAGCCTTGTTTTCAAATTAGCCTTATTAAAATCCCCAGCCACAATAAATGCAGCCTCAGGATATGTGGTTTCCAATTTACATAGAGTCCAATGAATTTCTTTCAGTGCCGTTGATGTGTCAGCTTGAGGGGGGATGTACACGGCTGTGATTATAATCGAGGAGAATTCTCTTGGTACATAATGCGGTCGGCATTTGATTGTAAGGAATTCTATGTCAGGTGAACAAAAGGACTTGAGTTCTTGTATGTTGTTATGATCACACCACGTCTCGTTAATCATAAGACACACACCCCCACCCTTCTACCAGATTGTTTGGTCCTCCAGGGTTAAGGGTACCAGATTGTGTGGTCTAAGGGTAGTCCTCCAGGGATAAGGGTACCAGATTGTTTGGTCTAAGGGTAGTCCTCCAGGGTTAAGGGTACCAGATTGTGTGGTCTAAGGGTAGTCCTCCAGGGTTCAGTGGAGGTTCTAGACCCTTTCAACTGGGGGGGCCAAGCTGGGGCCAGTTGTACTGTTAGAGGGGCCAGTTACATTAGACGTTATTGTTGTCATATCGTTTTCTTCACTTCATTGCAGGCATTAGCAGGCAAAAGACCATGTCCCTCTAGTAAATGTGTGGGTTTAATTAGTGTTCCGTTGCCACTGTCTAATAATGGATGTAAAAAGAACGATAGCAAAAATGTGTTATGCAAAAATTATTTCATACTCCACATTTAGGGGGGCCACAAGGGGGTCCAAAATTGTTGTCACAGGGGCACTGCCCCCCCCCCGCCAGTGCCAGGGTTAAGGGTACCAGATTGTGTGGTCTAAGGGTAGTCCTCCAGGGTTAAGGGTACCAGATTGTTTGGTCTAAGGGTAGTCCTCCAGGGATAAGGGTACCAGATTGTTTGGTCTAAGGGTAGTCCTCCAGGGTTAAGGGTACCAGATTGTTTGGCCTAAGTTTAGTCCTCCAGGGATAAGGGTACTGTACTGCGTGTATGAAAGTTAATTTTAGATGATAGTCAGGATTTAGATAGGACAGTGAGGTGATAGCTGTGCGTTGCCAGCTTCAGTGATACGTGTCAGGGTTCTTGTACTGATACAGTACATGTTAGATGATATATTCATGATTTAGATAAGTTAGGATTTATTATCTAAAGTGAGGTGATTGTTGTGAGTTGACAGCTTCAGGGAGCCCTAGATGGCTCCTCGGAGTCCTTCAGTGAGGTCCTCTGGGGCTGACTAACCTCATGCTTCAGTGCGCTCAACATATTGCCTGCCTAACTGACTGCCTCTGTGCGTCCAAAATGGCACCCTATTCCCTATTTTTGTGCACTACTTTAGACCAGGACCCATAGTCCTCTGGTCAACAGTAGTGCACTACGTAGGGAATAGGGTGCCATTTGTGACTGACCTGCTTCAACTGACTCCTCTCTCACGTCTCCTGAACTCATGCAGGGCCGGGTAAAAGAGATTTAATGGGAGTAGGAGTTAAGAAAGCAAAATAAAGCCTGCTGAAGAAAGCCCTCCTTTGTGTGTGTGTGTGTGTGTGTGACCATCCAGTAGCTATACTTCCTCTCTGCCTCTGCCTCCACTTCCACTTCCCCCATCACCCCTACCCTGTACCTCTACCCTCCAGCATAGGTTCTAATGGAAAGCCTACGGCAGTGTAAAACCCGTACAAACCAAACACCCTACGCTTCTGCTTGACTTTGGAAACCTGTTTGGAATTTTGAGTAAAAAACAATATATAAAAGGGCCTCTTTGTGTGACGATAGTGGATTGATTCTCTCTGGCTCCTTGGAGTTCTCTGGGAAACGAGCCCTTGGGGGATTCTTATGGTAAAACCAATACATCCACCTGAATACATTGACTGAGTCCCAAATGGAACCCTAGGCTCTACATAGTGCACTACTGTTGATCAGAGTCCTATGATCACTATGAGCACTATGAGTCCTATGATCACTATGACCACTATGAGTCCTATGATCACTATGCGCACTATGATCACTATGAGTCCTATGAGCACTATGAGTCCTATGATCACTATGAACACTATGAGTCCTATGATCACTATGAGCACTAGGAGTCCTATGATCACTATGAACACTATGAGTCCTATGATCACTATGAGCACTATGAGTCCTATGATCACTATGACCACTATGAGTCCTATGATCACTATGCGCACTATGATCACTATGAGTCCTATGAGCACTATGAGTCCTATGAGCACTATGAGCACTGTGATCACTATGAGCCCTATGAGCACTATGACCACTATGAGTCCTATGATCACTATGCGCACTATGATCACTATGAGTCCTATGAGCACTATGATCGCTATGAGTCCTATGATCACTATGAGCACTATGAGCAGTATGAGTCCTATGAGCACTATGAGCACTATGAGTCTATCACCAAAGCCCCATATACTACCCACCACTGCGTCCTGTACGCTCTCGTTGGCTGGCCCTCGCTTCATACTCGTCGCCAAACCCACTGGCTCCAGGTCATCTACAAGTCTCTGCTAGGTAAAGCCCCGCCTTATCTCAGCTCACTGGTCACCATAGCAGCACCCACCCGTAGCACGCGCTCCAGCAGGTTTATCTCTCTGTTCACCCCCAAAGCCAATTCCTCCTTTGGCCACCTTTCCTTCCAGTTCTCTGCTGCCAATGACTGGAACGAACTGCAAAAATCACTGAAGCTGGAGACTCATATCTCACTCACTAGCTTTAAGCACCAGCTGTCAGAGCAGCTCACAGATCTCTGCACCTGTACATAGCCCATCTGTAAATAGTCCATCCAACTACCTCATCCCCATACTGTATTTATTTATTTATCTTGCTCCTTTGCACCCCAGTATCTCTATTTGCACATTTATCTTCTGCACATCGACCATTCCAGTGTTTAATTGCTATATTGTAATTACTTCGCCACCATGGCCTATTTATTGCCTTACCTCCCTTATCTTACCTCATTTGCACACTCTGTGTACAGACTTTTTTTTTTCCTTTTTTTCTACTGTATTATTGACTGTATTCCATGTGTAACTCTGTGTTGTTGTATGTATCAAACTGCTTTGTTTTTATCTTGGCCAGGTCGCAGTTGTAAATGAGAACTTGTTCTCAACTAGCCTACCTGGTTAAATAAAAGTTTAAAGTTTTTTTTATAAATAAATGGTTTCCTCAGGCAAGCCCTCCTGAGAGGATCTCTAAACTGTCTTGAGGTGAGAGGCCAGACTGAGAGACCGGCAGGCAGGGTGACTCACTAAAGAGTGTCGTGTTTTCTTCTCCACTCCACCCAGCCAGAGTTGGGTTGGGTTGGGTTAGGTTGGAGGGGTAGAGGTGGTGGGTTTTAGGCTAGCCCACACAGCCCACACAGACCAGGGGTACAAAACCCAACATTCATCCACCATCCTCCCACCGTCTGGCTGAGCTGAGCACTTCGACCGACCAGGGAAACCACTCCTGTCCTGACAGACAGACTGACGTCCAACAGGATATAGAGGTGTGTGTGTACAGGATAGAGAGAGAAATAATTGATATTATGGAAAGAGAACCGCTTCTGAACAGTGAATAGTGCTGAAAGAGCGTTCTCAACCGCTTTCAATGAAACGTATATCACGGGAAGGAAAGCAGGAATAGTACCCCACCCAATCAGCTGACTGGCTGGCTGAATAGTATAATCGAATTCTAAAGGACTAGTGTTCTTCTATGAGTGTTTCAACCAAGGCTGATTTTATCTCAGGGGGAAGTGGAACTGTATAAAGCACTGTATCGTCTGATGAAAATTGTATTTTAAATACGTTTATACAGTACAGTACAGTAAGGATGGCAGGAATGTTAAAGGGCACTCACTCCCTTGACTGTGTGGAGATTACAAAAAAGCTGATGGTATTTAAGACACTGTCTTCTACATCAAATGTATGTCTACAGTACCTTATGAAAGCAGACGGTAAGAATACTGTAGGTCACTTTATAAGGATACAGGGAATGAACACAACCCTCCTAAAAAAAAAAAACCCTCTCTCTCTCTCTCTCTCTCTCTCTCTCTCTCTCTCTCTCTCTCTCTCTCTCTCTCTCTCTCTCTCTCTCTCTCTCTCTCTCGCTCTCTCTCTCTCTCTCTCTCTACCTCTCTCTCTCTCTCTCTCTCTCTCTCTCTCTCTCTCTCTCTCTCTCTCTCTCTCTCTCTCTCTCTCTCTCTCTCTCTCTCTCCCTCTCTCTCTCTCTCTCTCTCTCTCTCTCTCTCTCTCTCTCTCTCTCTCTCTCTCTCTCTCGCCTCTCTCTCTCTCTCTCTCTCTCTCTCTCTCTCTCTCTCTCTCTCTCTGCCTCTCTCTCTCTCTGCCTCTCTCTCTCTCTCTACCTCTCTCTCTCTCTCTCTCTCTCTCTCTCTCTGCCTCTCTCTCTCTCTCTCTCTCTCTCACCTCTCTCTCTCTCTCTCTCTCTCTCTCTCTCTCTCTCTCTCTCTCTCTCTCTCTCTCTCTCTCTCTCTCTCTCTCTCTCTCTGCCTCTCTCTCTCTCTCTCTCTCTCTCTCTCTCTCTCTCTCTCTCTCTCTCTCTCTCTCTCTCTCTCTCTCTCTCTCTATATATATATATATATATATATATATATATATATATATATATATATATATATATATATATATATATATATATATATATATATATATATATATATATATATATATATATATATATATATATATATATATATATATATATATATATATATATATATATATATATATATATATATATATATATATATATATATATATATATATATATATATATATATATATATATATATATATATATATATATATATATATATATATATATATGTATATATATATATATATATATATATATATGTAAATATATATATATATATATGTGCATATATATATATATATATATATATATATATATATCTCTCTGTATATATATATATGTATATATATGTGTGTATGTGCATGTGTCTGCCTCTCTCTGTGTCTCTCTCTCTGTCTCTCTGCTCTCTCTCTCTCTCTCTCTCTCTCTCTCTGTCTCTCTCTCTCTCTCTCTCTCTCTCTCTCTCTCTCTCTCTCTCTCTCTCTCTCTCTCTCTCTCTCTCTCTCTCTCTCTCTCTCTCTCTCTCTCTCTCTCTCTCTCTCTCTCTCTCTCTCTCTCTCACTCTCTCTCTCTCTCTCTCTCTCTCTCTCTCTCTCTCTCTCTCTCTCTCTCTCTCTCTCTCTCTCTCTCTCCTCTCTCTCTCTCTCTGCCTCTCTCTTCTCCCACTCTCTCTCTCTCTCTCTCTCCTCTCTCTCTCTCTCTCTCTCTCTCTCTCTCTCTCTCTCTCTCTCTCTCTCTCTCTCTCTCTCTCTCTCTCTCTACCTCTCTCTCCCTCTCTCTCTCACCTCTCTCTCTCTCTCTCTCTCTCTCCTCTCTCTACCTCTCTCTCTCTGCCCTCTCTCTCCTCTCTACCTCTCTCTCTCTCTCTCTCTCTCTCTCTCTCTCTCTCTCTCTCTCTCTCTCTCTCTCTCTCTCTCTCTCTCTCTCTCTCTCTCTCTCTCTCTCTCTCTCTACCTCTCTCTCTCTCTCTCTCTCTCTCTCTCTCTCTCTCTCTCTCTCTACCTCTCTCTGCCTCTCTCTACCTCTCTCTCTCTACCTCTCTCTCTCTCTACCTCTCTCTCTCTCTCTCTCTCTCTCTCTCTCTCTCTCACACGTAGTAGAGATGGTCTGTCCTAGGACCTAGTATAAAGACAGTATATGAATAGAAAAGGTGCGTACAGCAGTAGTTAGCGCATTGATGTAGCGCATTGATGTGAATCACACTGCCGCTCTGTCATTTAACTATTATTATTGATATCTACATTGATGTGAATCACACTGCCGCTCTCTCATTTAGCTATTTGCATTTTACGGGTTGTGGTTGTTGTGGATGGCTGTTCACAAATGTATATGTGTATTTTAACCCAGTAATGGTTGAATTGAAGAAGTTTAAGCTGCCTATCACTCATTGTTTTTTTGCGACCAGTGGACAGCCAGGGAAAAATGGGCTCTTGCAACATCTGCATAGTGTGGATCCCAGCCGTCGGAATAACAGTTTGAGGAAGTTCCTTCCTTCTAAACTCGTCCGTGGTATTGGGATCCATACTGTCAAAAACAAGTTGACTTTCAGAAGACCCCGAGTGGGACTTTTATTTTCTCAATCTAATTTGTGCTGATTCAAAAAGAATGTCCATAGGCCTAACAGACAAATGCTCAAACTCGTACACTTTTGATAGGCTTTTGTCAGCTGCAAATAATGAAGATATCAAAGTGTAACCAACAAAAATGTAAACAACAGGCCTATAGCAAATGCAGCACATGGCATTTATTTTTCCAAATGTAAATAGCAATTTTCAGTAGTGCTCAAAGCATGAGAGCAGCATTTTTTTTATTTTTTTTATGTAAAGATATAGCCAGAGAGAAAGAGGCGAAAGGTTTTACTTAGCCCAAAATCTGTTCAATATATTTGTATTGAGGTCAGTGAGAGTGTCGAATTTGGTTAAATGTAATTGCTAATTTGCTACATGAGGCTTATTTGATCGAATAGAAGTTTCGTAATGGTTAGGTTGTTACGATTGCACTGATATAAGTGGACGCACATGACATTTTGGCAACTTACCCAAAAACGGCTTGAAATTGGAGTGGCGCCTCTTGTCATTGAGATAGATAGATAGAGGACTCATCATGGATATAACCTGTTTTAGCATGGACATTGCCATTGAGGGCTTCCACCATTTCAAAGTCGTCAACTGGGTGGGGAAAAATCAGCCAATGAAGAAGAAGAAAATTGACAACTTTAAATGGAGATCGACTCAATGACATTGTTGTCACATACGCAATAATGGCACAGATACAAAGATGAGTCCTCTATCTATCTCTATGGTCTGTTGTTCACATACGTATCTGCCCTCTCATTGGCTAGAATGCTCCCACCTGATCTCGCCCCACTCGGGATTGTCTGAAGTTCCTGCCACATCTCATGTCCGAGCTGTTGAATTGTGATTCAACTTTGTCCCTGTACTGTCGTTTCGCCTCTTTTATCACCTTACAGAGGTCATAGCTGGTCCGTTTGTACGCATCCATGTTCCCGGTCATCTTGCCGTGGTTAAGTGCAGTGGTTTGCGCTTTCAGTTTCGCGCAAATGCTGCCATCTATCGACGTTTTTTTGGTTTGGATATGTTCTGATCGTCACTGTAGGAACAACATCCTCTGTGCACTTCCTAATGAACCCAGTGACCGAGTCAGTGTAATCGGCAATGTTTTTCATAGAGGCGACCCGGAACATACCCCACTCCACACAATCAAAACAGTCCTGTAACATGTATTCCGATTGGTCATTCCTCTGATGGACAGTCCTTACCATGGGTGCTTCCTGTTTTAATTTCTGCCAATAGGCTGGGAGCAGCAGGATGGAGGCGCGATCTGATTTGTCAAAGGGAGGGCCGGGTAACATATTGCAACATCTTGTAACATCTAGTAACACCTAGTAACATCTTGTAACATCTTGTAACATCTGGTAACATCTAGTGACATCTAGTGATTTCTAGTAACATCTAGTCAAATCTAGCGACATCTAGTGACATCTAGAGACATCTTGTAACATCTGGTAACATCTGGTAACATCTAGTAACATCTAGTGACATCTAGTAACATCTAGTAACATCTAGTAAAATCTAGCGACATCTAGTGACATAGAGAGACATCTTGTAACATCTAGTAACATCTAGTAACATCTAGTAAAATCTAGCGACATCTAGTGACATCTAGTGACATCTTATAACATCATGTAACATCTAGTAACATCTGGTAACATCTTATTACATCTAGTAACATCTAGTAACATCTAGTAACATCTAGTAAAATCTAGCGACATCTAGTGACATAGAGAGACATCTTGTAACATCTAGTAACATCTAGTAACATCTAGTAAAATCTAGCGACATCTAGTGACATCTAGTGACATCTTATAACATCATGTAACATCTAGTAACATCTGGTAACATCTTATTACATCTAGTAACATCTAGTGACATCTAGTGACATCTAACTACATCTAGTAACATATTGTGACATCTAGTAACATCTAGTGACATCTAGTGACATCTAGTGACATTTTGTAAAATCTAGTAACATCTAACATCTTGTAACATCTAGTAACATCTAGTGACATCTAGTAACACATTGTGATATCTAGTAACATCTAGTGGCATCTAGTAACATCTAGTGGCATCTAGTAACATCTAGTGACATTTTTTAACATCTAGTAACATCTTGTAACATCTTGTAACATCTTGTAACATCTAGCAACATCTAGTAACATCTAGCGACATCTAGTAACATCTAGTAACATCTAGTAACATATTGTGACATCTAGTAACATCTAGTGACATCTTGTAACATCTTGTAAAATCTAGTAACATCTAGTGACATCTAACGACATCTAGTAACATATTGTGACATCTAGTAACATCGAGTGACATCTAGTAACATATTGTAACATCTAGTAACATCTAGTGACATCTAGCAACATCTAGTAACATCTAGTAACATCTTGTAACATCTAGTAACATCTAGTGACATATTGTAACATCTAGTAACATCTAGTAACATCTAGTGACATCTTGTAACATCTAGTGACATCTAGCAACATCTAGTGACATCTAGCGACATCTAATGACATTTTGTAACATCTAGTAACATCTAGTGACATCTAGTAACATCTAGTGATATCTAGTAACATCTAGTGACATTTTGTAACATCTAGTAACATCTTGTAACATCTTGTAACATCTAGTGACATCTTATAACATCATGTAACATCTAGTAACATCTGGTAACATCTTATTACATCTAGTGACATCTAGTAACATCTAGTAACATCTAGTGACATCTAGTAACATCTAGTGACATCTAGTAACATCTAGTGACATCTAGTGGCATCTAGTGACATCTTGTAACATCTAGTGACATCTAGCGACATCTAGTGACATCTAGCGACATCTAATGACATTTTGTAACATCTAGTAACATCTAGTAACATCTAGTGACATTTTGTAACATCTAGTAACATCTTGTAACATCTAGTGACGTCTTGTAACATCTAGTGACATCTAGTGACATCTTGTAACATCTAGTGACATCTAGTGACATCTAACGACATCTAGTAACATATTGTGACATCTAGTAACATCAAGTGACATCTAGTGACATCTAGTAACATCTAGTGACATTTTGTAACATCTAGTAACATCTTCTAACATCTTGTAACATCTAGCAACATCTAGTAACATCTAGTGACATCTAGTAACACATTGTGACATCTAGGAACATCTAGTGACATCTAGTAACATCTAGTGGCATCTAGTAACATCTAGTGACATTTTTTAACATCTTGTAACATCTTGTAACATCTTGTGACATCTTGTAACATCTAGTGACATCTTGTAACATCTTGTAACATCTAGTGACATCTAGTGACATCTAACTACATCTAGTAACATATTGTGACATCTAGTAACATCAAGTGACATCTAGTGACATCTAGTAACATCTAGTGACATTTTGTAACATCTAGTAACATCTTCTAACATCTTGTAACATCTAGCAACATCTAGTAACATCTAGTGACATCTAGTAACACATTGTGACATCTAGGAACATCTAGTGACATCTAGTAACATCTAGTGGCATCTAGTAACATCTAGTGACAGTTTTTAACATCTTGTAACATCTTGTAACATCTTGTGACATCTAGTAACATCTAGTGACATCTAGTGACATCTAGTGACATTTTGTAACATCTAGTAACATCTAACATCTTGTAACATCTAGTAACATCTAGTGACATCTAGTAACATATTGTGACATCTAGTAACATCTAGTGGCATCTAGTAACATCTAGTGGCATCTAGTAACATCTAGTGACATTTTTTAACATCTAGTAACATCTTGTAACATCTAGCAACATCTAGTAACATCTAGCGACATCTAGTAACATCTAGTAACATCTAGTAACATATTGTGACATCTAGTAACATCTAGTGACATCTTGTAACATCTTGTAACATCTAGTGACATCTAACGACATCTAGTAACATATTGTAATATCTAGTAACATCTTGTAACATTTAGCAACATCCAGTAACATCTTGTAACATCTAGTAACATCTAGTAACATCTAGTGACATCTAGTAACATATTGTAATATCTAGTAACATCTAGTAACATCTTGTAACATCTATTGACATCTAGTGATGTCTAGTAACATCTTGTAACATCTAGTAACATCTAGTGACATCTAGTAACATCTAGTAACATCTAGCAACATATAGTGACATCTTGTAACATCTAGTAACATCTAGTAACATCTACTAACATATTGTGACATCTAGCAACGTCTAGCAACATCTAGTGACATCTAGCAACATCTAGCAACATTTGTAACATCTAGTAAAATCTAGTAACATCTAGTGACATCTAGAAACATCTTGTAACATCTAGTAACATCTAGCAACATCTTGTAACATCTGGTAACATCTAGCAACATCTAGTGACATCTAGTAACATCTAGTGACATCTTGTAACATCTATTAACATCTAGTAACATCTAGTGACATCTTGTAACATCTTGTAAAATCTAGTAACATCTAGTGACATCTAACGACATCTAGTAACATATTGTGACATCTAGTAAAATCTAGTGACATCTAGTAACATATTGTAACATCTAGTAACATCTAGTGACATCTAGTGACATCTAGCAACATCTAGTAACATCTAGTAACATCTTGTAACATCTAGTAACATCTAGTGACATATTGTAACATCTAGTAACATCTAGTAACATCTAGTGACATCTTGTAACATCTAGTGACATCTAGCGACATCTAGTGACATCTAGCGACATCTAATGACATTTTGTAACATCTAGTAACATCTAGTGACATCTAGTAACATCTAGTGATATCTAGTAACATCTAGTGACATTTTGTAACATCTAGTAACATCTTGTAACATATTGTAACATCTTGTAACATCTAGTAACATCTAGCATCATCTAGTAACATTTAGTGACATCTTGTAACATCTTGTAACATCTTGTGACATCTAGTGACATCTAACGACATCTAGTAACATATTGTGACATCTAGTAACATATTATGACATCTAGTAACATCTAGTAACATCTAGCAACAGCTAGTAACATCTAGTAACATCTAGCAACAGCTAGTAACATCTAGCAACATCTAGTAACATCTAGTAACATATTGTAATATCTAGTAACATCTTGTAACATTTAGCAACATCTAGTAACATCTTGTAACATCTAGTAACATCTAGTGACATCTAGTGACATCTAGTAACATACTGTAATATCTAGTAACATCTAGTAAAATCTTGTAACATCTATTGACATCTAGTGATATCTAGTAACATCTTGTAACATCTAGTAACATCTAGTGACATCTAGTAACATCTAGTAACATCTAGTGACATCTTGTAACATCTAGCAACATATAGTGACATCTTGTAACATCTAGTAACATCTAGTAACATCTACTAACATATTGTAACATCTAGCAGCGTCTAGCGACATCTAGTGACATCTAGCAACATCTAGCAACATTTGTAACATCTAGTAAAATCTAGTAACATCTAGTGACATCTAGAAACATCTTGTAACATCTAGTAACATCTAGCAACATCTTGTAATATCTAGTAACATCTAGTAACATCTTGTAACATCTATTGACATCTAGTGATGTCTAGTAACATCTTGTAACATCTAGTAACATCTAGTGACATCTAGTAACATCTAGTAACATCTAGTGACATCTTGTAACATCTAGCAACATATAGTGACATCTTGTAACATCTAGTAACATCTAGTAACATCTACTAACATATTGTGACATCTAGCAACGTCTAGCAACATCTAGTGACATCTAGCAACATCTAGCAACATTTGTAACATCTAGTAAAATCTAGTAACATCTAGTGACATCTAGAAACATCTTGTAACATCTAGTAACATCTAGCAACATCTTGTAACATCTGGTAACATCTAGCAACATCTAGTGACCTCTAGTAACATCTAGTGACATCTTGTAACATCTATTAACATCTAGTAACATCTAGTGACATCTTGTAACATCTTGTAAAATCTAGTAACATCTAGTGACATCTAATGACATCTAGTAACATATTGTGACATCTAGTAACATCTAGTGACATCTAGTAACATATTGTAACATCTAGTAACATCTAGTAACATCTAGTGACATCTAGTGACATCTAGCAACATCTAGTAACATCTAGTAACATCTTGTAACATCTAGTAACATCTAGTGACATATTGTAACATCTAGTAACATCTAGTAACATCTAGTGACATCTTGTAACATCTAGTGACATCTAGTGACATCTAGTGACATCTAGCGACATCTAATGACATTTTGTAACATCTAGTAACATCTAGTGACATCTAGTAACATCTAGTGATATCTAGTAACATCTAGTGACATTTTGTAACATCTAGTAACATCTTGTAACATCTTGTAACATCTAGTGACATCTAGTAACATCTAGCAACATCTAGTAACATTTAGTGACATCTTGTAACATCTTGTGACATCTAGTGACATCTAACGACATCTAGTAACATATTGTGACATCTAGTAACATATTATGACATCTAGTAACATCTAGTAACATCTAGCAACATCTAGTAACATCTAGTAACATATTGTAATATCTAGTAACATCTTGTAACATTTAGCAACATCTAGTAACATCTTGTAACATCTAGTAACATCTAGTGACATCTAGTGACATCTAGTAACATATTGTAATATCTAGTAACATCTAGTAAAATCTTGTAACATCTATTGACATCTAGTGATGTCTAGTAACATCTTGTAACATCTAGTAACATCTAGTGACATCTAGTAACATCTAGTAACATCTAGTGACATCTTGTAACATCTAGCAACGTATAGTGACATCTTGTAACATCTAGTAACATCTACTAACATCTACTAACATATTGTGACATCTAGCAGCGTCTAGCAACATCTAGTGACATCTAGCAACATCTAGCAACATTTGTAACATCTAGTAAAATCTAGTAACATCTAGTGACATCTAGAAACATCTTGTAACATCTAGTAACATCTAGCAACATCTTGTAACATCTGGTAACATCTAGCAACATCTAGTGACATCTAGTAACATCTAGTGACATCTTGTAACATCTATTAACATCTAGTAACATCTAGTGACATCTTGTAACATCTTGTAAAATCTAGTAACATCTAGTGACATCTAACGACATCTAGTAACATATTGTGACATCTAGTAACATCTAGTGACATCTAGTAACATATTGTAACATCTAGTAACATCTAGTGACATCTAGTGACATCTAGCAACATCTAGTAACATTTAGCGACATCTTGTAACATCTTGTAACATCTAGTGACATCTAGTGACATCTAACGACATCTAGTAACATATTGTGACATCTAGTAACATATTGTGACATCTAGTAACATATTGTGACATCTAGTAACATCTAGTAACATCTAGCAACAGCTAGTAACATCTAGTAACATCTAGCAACAGCTAGTAACATCTAGCAACATCTAGTAACATCTAGTAACATATTGTAATATCTAGTAACATCTTGTAACATTTAGCAACATCTAGTAACATCGTGTAACATCTAGTAACATCTAGTGACATCTAGTGACATCTAGTAACATATTGTAATATCTAGTAACATCTAGTAACATCTTGTAACATCCATTGACATCTAGTGATGTCTAGTAACATCTTGTAACATCTAGTAACATCTAGTGACATCTAGTAACATCTAGTAACATCTAGTGACATCTTGTAACATCTAGCAACATATAGTGACATCTTGTAACATCTAGTAACATCTAGTGACATATTGTAACATCTAGTAACATCTAGTAACATCTAGTGACATCTTGTAACATCTAGTGACATCTAGTGACATCTAGTGACATCTAGCGACATCTAATGACATTTTGTAACATCTAGTAACATCTAGTGACATCTAGTAACATCTAGTGATATCTAGTAACATCTAGTGACATTTTGTAACATCTAGTAACATCTTGTAACATCTTGTAACATCTAGTGACATCTAGTAACATCTAGCAACATCTAGTAACATTTAGTGACATCTTGTAACATCTTGTAACATCTTGTGACATCTAGTGACATCTAACGACATCTAGTAACATATTGTGACATCTAGTAACATATTATGACATCTAGTAACATCTAGTAACATCTAGCAACAGCTAGTAACATCTAGTAACATCTAGCAACAGCTAGTAACATCTAGCAACATCTAGTAACATCTAGTAACATATTGTAATATCTAGTAACATCTTGTAACATTTAGCAACATCTAGTAACATCTTGTAACATCTAGTAACATCTAGTGACATCTAGTGACATCTAGTAACATATTGTAATATCTAGTAACATCTAGTAAAATCTTGTAACATCTATTGACATCTAGTGATGTCTAGTAACATCTTGTAACATCTAGTAACATCTAGTGACATCTAGTAACATCTAGTAACATCTAGTGACATCTTGTAACATCTAGCAACAGTGACATCTTGTAACATCTAGTAACATCTAGTAACACCTACTAACATATTGTGACATCTAGCAACATCTAGTGACATCTAGCAACATCTAGCAACATTTGTAACATCTAGTAACATCTAGTAACACCTACTAACATATTGTGACATCTAGCGTCTAGCAACATCTAGTGACATCTAGCAACATCTAGCAACATTTGTAACATCTAGTAAAATCTAGTAACATCTAGTGACATCTAGAAACATCTTGTAACATCTAGTAACATCTAGCAACATCTTGTAACATCTGGTAACATCTAGCAACATCTAGTGACATCTAGTAACATCTAGTGACATCTTGTAACATCTATTAACATCTAGTAACATCTAGCAACATCTAGTAACATCTAGTAACATCTAGTAACATCTAGTGACATCTAACGACATCTAGTAACATATTGTGACATCTAGTAACATCTAGCAACATCTAGTAACATATTGTAACATCTAGTAACATCTAGTGACATCTAGTGACATCTAGTAACATCTAGTAAATATCTAGTAAATATCTAGTAACATCTAGTAACATCTTCTGACATCTAGTAACATCTAGTAACATCTAGTAACATCTAGTAACATCTAGTGACATCTAGTAACATCTAGCAACATCTAGTAACATCTAGTAACATCTAGTAACATCTAGTAACATCTTGTAACATCTAGCAACATCTAGTAACATCTAGTAACATCTAGTAACATCTAGTAACATCTATGCATCTAATGACATCTAGTATCTAGTGACATCTAGTAACATCTAGTAACATCTTTTGTATCATAACATCTAGTAACATTGCAACATCTTGCTAACATCTAGCCATCTAAACGACATCTAATGTAACATTTTGCATAACATCTAAGTTTAACATCTAATGACATCTTGTAACATCTAGTGACATCTAGTAACATCTAGTAACATCTAGTGACATCTAGTAACATCTAGCGACATCTAATGACATTTTGTAACATCTAGTAACATCTAGTAACATCTAGCGACATCTAATGACATCTTGCAACATCTAGTGACATCTAGTAACATCTAGGGACATCTAGTGACATCTAGTAACATCTAGTAACATCTAGTAACATCTTGCAACATCTAGCAACATCTAGTAACATCTAGTAACATCTAGCGACATCTAATGACATTTTGTAACATCTTGTAACATCTAGTAACATCTAGCGACATCTAATGCCATTTTGTAACATCTAGTAACATCTAGTAACATCTAGTAACATCTTGAAACATCTAGTAACATCTTGTAACATCTAGTGACATCTAGTAACATCTAGTAACATCTTGCAACATCTAGTAACATCTAGCAACATCTAGCAACATCTTGTGATGTGAGATGGACATGATTGATTTGTACTCTTTTTGAGAATGTCCCATGACCATTGTGACCTGAGAAAGGTAATGGGAGATGAATGTGTCCCAAATGGCACCCTATTCCCTATATAATGCACTACTTTTGACCAGAACCCTATGGGAAAAGTAGTGCTCTACTTTTGACCAGAACCCTATGAGAAAAGTAGTGCACTACAAAGGGAATAGGGTACCATTTGATGCGCAATATGGTTGTTTTCTCCTTGTGTTTCACTCCATGTGGTCATGCATTTCTTCAACATTCCTTCAGTAGTGCCTCAGTATTTCAAAGCTAAGGCTGTGCTTTGAAATCCCTGTTTGTAGAACGGCACGGTATTGGTTGATGAAACTTGGACAAGGTCACGTTATAGGACCTACTGCTGTGGTATCAGTGGAATCATTAGTTTCAGTGACAGTGATATTAACTGGCACACACATGCAAGCATGAATGCACAAACATGAAAACACACACACACAGGGATAGGAATTTGCACGAGAATTGATGAAGACAATCTCTCCTCTACATTGAGCCGAAGGGGTACTGACATACAGGCTGTTGACATTAGCCCTATCTGTACATTAAAGGGCAAGGCGTGCTGCTCTGTTCTGGGACAGCTTTTCTAGAAACTTCTTTGCAGCACTTGACCATATCACCGGGCGATAGTCAAGATTACATAAAACTAGAGCCTGCCGGACATGTTTGGTCGACTGTGGTGTTAGAAATACTGAGGATCTCTTCATCACAGATGGACCTCCCATCTTTACAGCAATTTGACCAGCGTCCGTAATGGGCCCGCGGTCAAACGACCAACCCTCATCACTGTCAACTGCTCCCTGAAACACTTCAGCGAGCAGGCCTTTTCTAATCGACCTGGCCCTGGTATCCTGGAAGGATATTGTCCTCATCCCGTCAGTAGAGGATGCCTTGTTGTTTTCCTCATCATCTTAAATAAGCATGCCCCATTCAAAAAATTTAGAACTAAGAACAGATATAGCCCTTGGTTCACTCCAGACTTGACTGCCCTTGACCAGCACAAAAACATTCTGTGGCGTACTGCATTAGCATCGAATAGCCCCCCACGATATGCAACTTTTCAGGGAAGTCAGGAACCAATATACACAGTCAGTTAGGAAACCTAAGGCTACCTTTTTCAAACAGAAATGTGCATCCTGTAGCACTAATTCCTAAAAGTTGAGAATAAGAGCACCTCCTCCCAGCTGCCCACTGCACTGAGGCTAGGAAATACTGTCACCACCAATAAATCTACGATACTCGAGAATTTCAAAAGCATTTTTCTACAGCTGGTTATGCTTTCCACCTGGCTACCCCTAACCCGGCCAACAGCTCTGCACCCCCCGCAGCAACGTGCCCAAGCCTCCCCCGCTTCTCCTTCACCCAAATCCAGATAGCTGAGGTTCTGAAAGAGCTGCAAATTCTGGATCCCTACAAATCAGCTGGATTAGACAATCTGGACCCTCTCTTTCTAAAATTATCAGCCGAAATTGTTGCAACCCCTATTACCAGTCTGTTCAACCTTTCTTTTGTATCGTCTGAGATCCCTAAAGATTGGAAAGCTGCTGCAGTCATCCCCCTCTTCAAAGGGGGAGACACTCTAGACCAAAATTGTTACAGACCTATATCCATCCTGCCCTGCCTTTCTAAAGTCTTTGAAAGCCAAGTTAACAAATAGATCAACAACCATTTCGAATCCCACTGTACCTTCTCCACTATTCAATCTGGTTTCCGAGCTGGTCATGGGTGCACCTCAGCCACGCTCAAGGTCCTAAACAATATCCTAACCGCCATAGATAAAAGACAGTATTGTGCAGCCGTTTTCATCACCTGGCCAAGGCTTTCGACTCTGTCAATCACCACATGCTTATCGGCAGACTCGACAGCCTTGGTTTGTCAAATGACTGCCTCGCCTGGTTCACCAACTACTTCTCCGATAGAGTTCAGTGTGTCAAATCGGAGGGCCTGTTGTCCGGACCTCTGGCAGTCTCTTTTGGGGGTGCCACATGGTTCAATTCTCGAGCCGACTCTTTTCTCTGTATACATCAATGATGTCGCTCTTGCTGCTGGTGAATCTCTGATCCACCTCTACACAGACGACACCATTCTGTATACATCTGGCCCTTCCTTGGGCACTGTGTTAACAAACCTCCAAACGAGCTTCAATGCCATACAACAATCCTTCCGTGGCCTCCCACTGCTCTTAAATGCTAGTAAAACTAAATGCATGCTCTTCAAACGATTGCTGCCCGCACCTGCTCGCCCGCCTAGCATCACTACTCTGGACGGTTCTGACTTAGAATATGTGGACAACTACATATTTAGGTGTCTGGCTAGACTATAAACTCTCCTTCCAGACTCACATTAAGCATCTCCAATCCAAAATTAAATCTAGAATCGGCTACCTATTTCACAACAAAGCTTCCTTCACTCAGGCTGCCAAACATACCCTCGTAAAACTGACTATCCTACCGATCCTTGACTTTGGCGATGTCATTTACAAAATAGCCTCCAACACTCTACTCAGCAAATTGAATATAGTCTATTACAGTGCCATCCGTTTTGTCACCAAAGCTCCATATACTACCCACCACTGCGACCTGTATGCTCTCGTTGGCTGGCCCTCGCTTCATACAGTTGAAGTCGGAAGTTTACATGCACCTTAGCCAAATATATTTAAACTCAGTTTTTCACAATTTTGGACATTTAATCCTAGTAAAAATTCCCTATCTTAGGTCAGTTCGGATCACCACTTTATTTTAAGAATGTGAAATGTCAGAATAATAGTAGAGAGAATGATTTATTTCAACTTTTATTTATTTCATCACATTCCCAGTGGGGAAGAAGTTTACATACACTCAAATAGTATTTGGTAGTATTGCCTTTAAATTGTTTAACTTGGGTAAAACGTTTCTGGTAGCCTTCCACAAGCTTCCCACAATAAGTTGGGTGAATTTTGGCCCATTCCTCCCTTACAGAGCTGGTGTAACTGAGTCAGGTTTGTAGGCCTCCTTGCTCGCACACGCTTTTTCAGTTCTGCCGGCAAGTTTTCTATAGGATTGAGGTCAGGGCTTTGTGATGGCCACTCCAATACCTTGACTTTGTTGTCCTTAAGCCATTTTGCCACAACTTTGGAAGTATGCTTGGGGTCATTGTTCATTTGGAAGACCCATTTGTGACCAAGCTTTAACTTCCTGACTGAGATGTTGCTTCAATATATCCATATAATTTTCTTACCTCATGATGCCATCTGTGTTCTTCGGCTTGCAAGCCTCCCCCTTTTTCCTCCAAATGTAACGGTGGTCATCGTGATGGCTGTCGTGTCTTTGGCATCATTAAATTGAAGACTTATTTTATCAAATCAATTCTCTGTAATTATTATTACGTGATTACTAATCACGTAAATGTAATTAACTAGGAAGTCGGTGCACCAAGGAAAATATTCAGATTACAAAGTTATAATTTTCCTAATATAACTTTTCAGATATTTTAATATCTGATCAATTAGTCTTCTCATTAATGAATTATTCTTTACCTCACGTTAGTCTCATTCCGAACGTCGTAAATTGTTGGTTATCTGCACGAACCCAGTCTTTACTATGAATCATCTATACACCAATTGTCTTAAATCACTCATTTATTAACTAACTAAATAATCACAGAAATGCACGAACAAACAGTAAACAAAACAAAGTAGAAATTATAGGCTATGTTCCCTAGTGGGCTTAGCCGGTATGGCGTCTCGGTGGACAAAGGGAAGTGGGTGTGGATTGAGAAAGGCGGGAATTACACAAATGAGTCACTACACAGTTGATAATTATATTCATTGAAATGCTAATCCTTTGCACATGAACGCTCACTCATTCGGGAACAATTGCAATCAATATATATTTACGCCCAGTGTGTCGTTGGGATCGTCCGTCTTTCTGTTGGAATGTTCATCCGCCTCTTTCTCTCTCTTCCAATAAGTATTTAGTGGTTAGAATGGGTACTTCAGAGTACCATTAAGGCATGTTCTTATGTTCTTAGAATAGCTGTTTTGGCGGTTCTCGCATTCAGGTGGACATAATTTCTAGCTGCAGACTATTAACGATGCGTCGAAGAGTTGCTCTTATTCTGTCGGATCGATAGTCTCAGAGTTTAACCACGTGGTATGGTTAAGAATTAAAAAAACATTTGTGGTCTCTACTCAAACCTTAGTTCCCTCTGTGATAGAGGTACTGGTCTCAAATCAACCCTCAGCCCTCTCGCTGATCGAGGTGCTGATCGAGGTAAGCTTGGTCTGAAGATGATTCCTTCAGGTGGGGGTTATATTCGTAACAGTAGAAAAGAGCCGTCCCCTGACGCCAGATCACTGTCTGTGCTCATGGGGCGGGCCTATGCCTTAGTGAAACTTTAAAAGGAAATTACAATTCTCTCACATTAACATCATTACATAGCGTCACATCATTTCACAAATAGTTTCATCGTAACTCATTCATTTTATACAACAATTAGATGCAAGTCTCACAACTGAGCCTCTTGTATAAACATGGTTATGGTAATGTGGCTGTATTGTCTCTTCTGAGTTTCACAAACATTAAACGAATTGGACCGGTCGGTGCTGGATTCTTCACCGACCGTGTATACATTCTACAGAACATGGATATTGTTCATTTCTCAAGTTCTGTGATGTGGCAGGAATTCCTTTGTTCTCTCTATGTGTCTCTCTCTGCTTGGCCATGAGGGAGTTTCCCCCCTGGAATTTACAACGTGCGATAGAGAACCTGGGTGTAAAGGAGGGGGATGGAGGGAGAGAGCGATGGGAGAGAGAGGGGGATGGTGCTCTCTATCCCCAAAGAAGGCCAACATCATGACATGGCCAAACTGTTCTATTTTTGTTTAATCAGATCAGAGGACATTTCTCCCAAAAGTACGATCTTTGTCCCCATGTGCAGTTGCAAACCGTAGTCTGTTTTTTAATGGCGGTTTTGGAGCAGTGGCTTCTTCCTTGCTGAGCGGCCTTTCAGGTTAAGTCGATATAGGACTCGTTTTACTGTGGATATAGATATTTTTGTACCTGTTTCCTCCAGCATCTTCACAAGGTCCTTTGCTGTAGTTCTGGGATTGATTTGCACTTTTCTCACCAAAGTACGTTTATCTCTAGGAGACAGAACGCGTCTCCTTCCTGAGCGGTATGACGGCTGCGTGGTCCCATGGTGTTTATACTTGCATACTATTGTTTGTACAGATGAACGTGGTACCTTCAGGCATTTGGAAATTTTTTGAGGTCTTGGCTGAATTCTTTTGATTTTCCCATGATGTCAAGCAAAGAGGCACTGAGTTTGAAGGTAAGCCTTGAAATACATCCACAGGTACACTTCCAATTGACACAAATGATTTTACAGTCTAAGGTGACACCAAGAAGTTTAGTCTCCTCTCCTTGCTCAGCAGGTGTCTTGACTCTTCTGTTTTCTCATGACAGGAATTCTGGGGAAGTTTCTTTACACAGTGGAGTAATGAATCTCCCCTATTGGTTGATTTATCCAACATGGTCACATGTAACTCAATAGAACTCAGAGTTTGTTGACACACACACACACACACACACACACACACACACTCATGCATATACAGTATACACACACAATCTTACACACACATGCGCACGCACACACACACACACACTCACACAAAACACTCCTCAACTCTAACCCCAACACACCCGGGACCCGGGGTGAGTAGAATATCTATGTATGTTCCTCAGCAGCCATCCATCTAGAACGGGAGGAACACTTAGTGATGGAAGGAAAACAAGGACAGTGTTATTCTCCTCCATTACAGCTCGGCAACAGTCAAGCTATATTTAGTGCAGTAATTAACATCTTTTGTCAGTTTTTTTTATAAAATATTTGGTCGTAAAAAAACATTAAGCATCCATCCATCATTGACTCAGTAGTGTACAGTACAGGCTTATCCTACAATAAATCAACACTGTATTTCATAACACTCATAACACATAACACTTTTCCCAGGAGATTTTCTATGCACAATATACACATATTTACTCAGATTAAGTGGTGGTTACTCAACCACCCATAATGAAATATATGGGGATTTTCAAAGTTTTTTTTTCATAGGGAAACCCACTCCACCAAAACACTGGAGAATCTATTGAAATAACATGGGTTTTTGATGCTGTGAAAGCACACACTGTGGCCCACCATCGTCACCATACAGCCACACACACAAACACACACAGAAACACACACTCACACACCTCTGTTCCACTTTCTAGTGGATGTCCAACAAACATAATTAGCCCCAGCAGGGTTCTCTACCTCTATACCTTAGTAACACACAGACACACACTGTCCAGGACCCCACGAAACAGGGGTTCTCTACCTCTATACCTTAGTAACACACAGACACACACTGTCCAGGACCCCACGAAACAGGGGTTCACTACCTCTTTAAAGTTAAACTGACAGCGTTTTAACTACTTTGCAGATATGAAACAAACAGATAAATCATAATATCAGTCAAAAATATAAAATTCCCAGTTTATGCTTCAAAACCAACTTGATAGGAGTACAAAAAAAAAAGTTGTATTTGACTCAAAATTCCATTATGTACAGTATGGCGTTGTTGGCAAAATAGGTGGATGCAGATCAAATCAAATCAAATTTATTTAGAAAGTCCTTCTTACATCAGCTGATGTCACTGAGTGCTGTACAGAAACCCAGCCTAAAACACCAAACAGCAAGCAATGCAGGTGTAGAAGCATGGTGGTTAGGAAAAACTCCCTAGAAAGGCCAAAACCTTGGAAGAAACCTAGAGAGGAACCAGGCTGTGAGGGGTGGCCAGTCCTCTTCTGGCTGTGCCGGGTGCAGATTATAACAGAACATGGACAAGATTTTAAAATGTTCATAGAACAGGCAGGACAGTTGAAACTGGAGAAGCAGCACGGCCAGGTGGACTGGGGACATCAAGAAGTCATCAGGCCAGGTAGGCCTTGAGGAATGATCCTAATGCTCAGGTCCTCCGAGAGAGAGAGAGAGAGAGAGAGAGAGAGAGAGAGAGAGAGAGAGAGAGAGAGAGAAAAAGAGGAATAATTAGAGAGCATACTTAAATTCACACAGGACACCAGATAAGAGAGGAGAAATACTCCAGATATAACAGACTGACCCTAGCCCCCCGACACAAACTATTGCAGCATAAATACTGGAGGCTGAGACAGGAGGGGTCGGGAGACACTGTGGCCCCGTCCGACAATACCCCCGGACAGGGCCAAACAGGCAGGATATAACCCCAACCACTCTGCCGAAGCACAGCCCCCACACCACTAGAGGGATATCTTCAACCACCAGCTTACCATCCTGAGACAAGGCCGAGTATAGCCCACAAGATCTCCGCCACGGCACAACCCGGGGGGGCAACCCAGACAGGAAGATCGTGTCAGTGACTCAACCCACTCAAGCGACTTACCCCTCCCAGGGACGGCATGGAAGAGCACCAGTAAGCCAGTGACTCAGCCCCTGTAATAGGGTTAGAGGCAAAGAATCCCAGTGGAGAGGGGAACCGGCCAGGCAGAGACAGCTCCAGTGCCTTTCCGTTCACCTTCACACTCCTGGGCCAGACTACACTCACTCATAGGACCTACTGAAGAGATGAGTCTTCAATAAAGACTTAAAGGTTGAGACCGAGTCTGCGTCTCTCACATGGATAGGCAGACCATTCCATAAAAATTGAGCTCTATAGGAGAAAGCCCTGCCTCCAGCTGTTTGTTTAGAAATTCTATGGACAGTAAGGAGGCCTGCGTCTTGTATGTAGGTATGTACGGCAGGACCAAATCGGAAAGATAAGTAGGAGCAAGCCCATGTAATGCTTTGTAGGTTAGCAGTGAAACCTTGAAATCAGCCCTTGCCTTAACAGGAAGCCAGTGTAGAGAGGCTAGCACTGGAGTAATATGATCCAATTTTTGGGGTTCTAGTCAAGATTCTAGCAGCCGTGTTTAGCACTTACTGAAGTTTATTTATAGTTCAATACATTGGGTAGTCCAAAAACTATTGCTATCTGGTTGTAAATCACATCTGGCCTGGCACATTGTTTGTTGCCTCCACCCATTCGGGATGCACTGTTTCAGTTTCAATGACTTCAATGACATTCTAGGACTTTATGAAAACGTGAAAATGACCTACATAAGGGACGCGGATGGCATTTGCTGTATGTTTGATGAGAAACTGCATATTGCAAATGTACGCTCCCTTACTAGACGTCCGAAATTGTTTCTAAAATAGGCCGACGCCGTCGGGCTGTGCCCTAGGGCCAAATCTTCCAGGAAGTCATCAAACAAACTTTCTCGGACTTTCGATGTCCGTTTAATAAAATAAATTCATTTTTGTCATTTTTCCGCCCTTCATGTTAATCCCACCAGATGGCGAATGCCTTCTTATTGCAAAATGTACAAAACATACACCTAATTGACCTGCTTTTTCTCCTAAACCGAAAAGACTTCGAAGACGAAACTTGGTGGGCATGGGTTTGGCCAAATGGGCAGTTGGCCCCGAAACAGGATGGCGCTAGGGACTCACGGTTTTTGAGATAAGGCCCATTTTCTGGGATTAAAGGTGAAAAATGGAAATAGAGCACTAATTTGACAGCTTTACGTCAAAGTACATGAACCTACGGTGTAAGGAAAAAAAGAACCAGACATTTATCTGTTTTAATTTTTGATAAATTGTCAATTGTCCAATTCGTAATGTTGATAAAAATATTTTTTTTCCACAAAACATGGATCCAGCTGCGGCGTGTTCAGACGAATCCGTTAACGTGGGTTTCGGAGCTCTACGTGATTTCTGGGATTTTCTGAAATCACACACACGCAGTCAATGGGGAATGACACAGTGAGGGGCTTACAGACAGACACTGCCTGCAATAGTTACTTTTGTTCAAACTATTAAAGAACCGTCAGACCTAGAGCTCTGAAACTTTAGAAACCCATTCTAGACCTTTAGTCGATCGTGCACGGTGAGTTACGGGGCTCTAGAAGGTTCTCAGGCCGAGAAACAGCCTTGTACATTTGCAATATTTTCAATTCATTTTTACATCACAAAAATGACAACATTTCTAAAAGTCCCAGAGTCACAAGGCTAGGTGCATTAGAACCGCCTCGGCCCATAGAGACGGATCCTAACGTTTCTGTCCGATAGCTCATTCAAGGACCCCGTAGCAACGCCCGGAAAACGTGGATTTTCAGCACCAATTAAGGTCGCTGCTCGGACTCCAAATGACCTATCGAGCCGAAACTCGAGATTCGGGGTTGCCTCAGCTAGGCCGACACATAATGTCAGAACTGGACCCGCAGCTAGAACGTAACTAGGTGTTTTACATTTTCACTATGATTTAAACAGAAGACGCTGTGAATTTTGAGCCTGCCCTGATATATGTGATAGTTGGCTTCTAAATGAGATGGAAAAAGTGGGTTTGGTGTCAGTTTTTATCAGTTTGGTGTCAGAATGATATCTACTTGACTGATGGACGCTGACTTGCTCGCTGACTTTTGTACATTTGCAATAAGATTGAATAGGGCTGAAACATCACCAAAATGACAGACTGAAATCAACACTAAAAAGGGCATCACCATAGTCTCTAGGCCGTGCCGAGTTCAACGAGACGCCCCACTTGACTGTAGCTCGCTCTGACCTCATAGACCGTGCCAGAAAGTAGGCCAAAAATGAAGCCTGGCCCTGAATGTCAGCTGATTTTGGGTGACAGCGGCAGACCCGTTTGGGTTAGAAGCACAATTCAACTTCAGGAATGTTCCTAAGGTGTGATTAGGCAACCCCAATGAACTGTAAATGAGTCATTTCTCCCATCAGATTTACAAGAAAACCCTCACACACACACACAAACACAGATATGGGATGGAGTGACACAGTGTGGGGCTTAAAGACACACAGAGCCTGCAATGACATCACCATAGTCTCTAGGCCTTGCCGAGTTCAATGAGACGCCCCGCTTGACCGTAGCTCACTCGGTCTGACCGCAGCAACCGTGCCAAAAAGTAGGCCCAAAATGAAGCCTGGCCCTAAATTTCAGCTGCTTTTAGGTGACAGCGGCAGAACCGTTTGGGTTAGACTTCTGGAACGTTCCTTAGGACCTCCCGATCTGTGCAAGCCTAACCGTGACAATCCATCAGACTACTATGAGGTCTACCTGTGTTGATTCTAAGCTTCCTGGAGCAACCGGAAGTGGTTATATTCACCCTAAAGGTGTTTTACAGTACCCAACCTGCAGTTGGTGAAAAACAGACTTTCAAACCTGTGTTAATCAGTCAGTTCTTAACTTACAGACTTAAAACCCAGGATTCTGTAAAAGCCTACCCCAATGAGGATATGTGTTCACTTACAGCTTCCTGTGCCAACCGGAAGTGCTTTTAGCTCATTCAAGGACCCCATAGCAACGCCCAGAAAACGTGGATTTTCAGCACCAATTAAAGTCGCTGCTCGGGCTCCGAATGACCTATCGAGCCGAAACTCTGGATTTGGGGTCGCCTCAGATAGGCCGACACATTACGTCGGAACTGGATCCGCAACTAGAACGTAACTAGGTGTTTTACGTTTTCATTATAGTGACTTTATGGCAGACTTTTGTCCATTTGCAATAAGTTAAAACCGTCGAGCCCGGCCATCCCGAGTTCAACGGGCAGTCAATTTGGGCATTTCTGCAGTATTTTAGAGTTTGTCAAATTATTGCAAATGGACAAAACATAGGCCTTATGGACAATAAAGTTAATAAAACTAAATTAATAAAATTAGACAAAGGTATGTTTATACACATCTTATATACGTGTTATTATCAAACAAAATGAAAGAATTGCTAAAAACGGCCCAGAAAGCACTTTTTTAGGGGGCGTAGGTATTTAGATTTTTTTTTTTTTAAATGTCCAAATTTGTCCCTTGGGTCTTGACTTCATGTACATTTGCAATATGATTTGCCCCGTTGGAACGCGCTCGCCCCCTATAGTAATTTTGAGTTATTACATTTGGCATTTGCCATATGCCATAAGAAATGATTGAACTGCCGTACATTTGGGCACTCTTTTCCATTGTGTGTATGTTTGTTCCAATGGCAATATGTTGCCATTCATTTTTGTCCATTTCATGGGGGTCTTCCCTTACCATATCTAAGTGCTCACTTGTTTAAAAAAAAAAAAGGTGTCATATTCTTCCTGGGGGTTTATATGAACAGATTTTACTTTAACTAACTTGTGTTGTTAGCCTTCAATCTCTTCATATCAAGGAGACCCGTGTGGCTCATATCAAGGAGACCGAGAGGCTCTCTGAACCCGTCATATCAAGGAGACCGAGAGGCTCTCTGAACCCGTCATATCAAGGAGACCGAGAGGCTCTCTGAACCCATCATATCAAGGAGACCGAGAGGCTCTCTGTACCCGTCATATCAAGGAGACCGAGAGGCTCTCTGTACCCGTCATATCAAGGAGACCGAGAGGCTCTCTGTACCCGTCATATCAAGGAGACCGAGAGGCTCTCTGTACCCGTCATATCAAGGAGACAGAGAGGCTCTCTGAACCCATCATATCAAGGAGACCGAGAGGCTCTCTGAACCCGTCATATCAAGGAGACCGAGAGGCTCTCTGTACCCGTCATATCAAGGAGACAGAGAGGCTCTCTGAACCCGTCATATCAAGGAGACCGTGAGATTCTCTGAACCCATCATATCAAGGAGACCGAGAGGCTATCTGAACCCGTCATATCAAGGAGACAGAGAGGCTCTCTGAACCCGTCATATCAAGGAGACCGAGAGGCTCTCTGAACCCGTCATTTCAAGGAGACCGAGAGGCTCTCTGTACCCGTCATATCAAGGAGACCGAGAGGCTCTCTGAACCCGCCATATCAAGGAGACCGAGAGGCTCTCTGTACCCGTCATATCAAGGAGACCGAGAGGCTCTCTGAACCCATCATATCAAGGAGACAGAGAGGCTCTCTGTACCCGTCATATCAAGGAGCCTGAGAGGCTCTCTGAACCCGTCATATCAAGGAGCCGTGAGATTCTCTGAACCCATCATATCAAGGAGACCGAGAGGCTCTCTGAACCCGTCATATCAAGGAGACCGAGAGGCTCTCTGAACCTGTCATATCAAGGAGACCGAGAGGCTCTCTGTACCCGTCATATCAAGGAGACCGAGAGGCTCTCTGAACCCGTCATATCAAGGAGACCGAGAGGCTCTCTGAACCCGTCATATCAAGGAGACCGTGAGGCTCTCTGAACCCGCCATATCAAGGAGACCGAGAGGCTCTCTGAACACGTCATATCAAGGAGACAGAGAGGCTCTCTGTACACGTCATATCAAGGAGACCGTGAGGCTCTCTGGACCCGTCATATCAAGGAGACAGAGAGGCTCTCTGAACACGTCATATCAAGGAGACAGGGGGGCTCTCTGAACACGTCATATCAAGGAGACAGGGGGGCTCTCTGAACACGTCATATCAAGGAGACAGAGAGGCTCTCTGAACCCATCATATCAAGGAGACAGAGAGGCTCTCTGAACCCGTCATATCAAGGAGACTGAGAGGCTCTCTGAACCCGTCATATCAAGGAGACCGTGAGGCTCTCTGTACACGTCATATCAAGGAGACAGAGAGGCTCTCTGTACACGTCATATCAAGGAGACCGAGAGGCTCTCTGTACACGTCATATCAAGGAGGCAGAGAGGCTCTCTGAACCCGTCATATCAAGGAGTCTGAGAGGCTCTCTGAACCCGTCATAAAAAAAAGCAACTTCCTCACCATCTTAAATAAGCATGCCCCTTTCAAAAGATGTAGGACTAAAAACAGATATAGCCCTTGGTTCACTCCAGACCTGACTGCCCTTGACCAGCACAAGAACATCCTGTGGCGGACTGCTATTGCATCGAATAGTTCCCGCGATATGCAACTGTTCAGGGAAGTCAGGAACCAATCAGTCAGGAAAGCAAAGGCTAGCTTTTTCAAACAGAAATTTGCATCCTGTAGCTCTAACTCCAAAAAGTTTTGGGACACCGTCACGTCCATGGAGAACAATAGCACCTCCTCCCAGCTGCCCACTGCACTGAGGCTAGGTAACACGGTCACCACCGACAAATTCATGATAATCGAAAATTTCAACAAGCATTTCTCTACGGCTGGCCACGCTTTCCTCCTGGCTACCCCAACCCCGGCCAACAGCTCCTGCCCTGCCTCTCTAAAGTCTTTGAAAGCCTAGTTAATAAACAGATCATTGACCACTTCGAATCCCACCGTACCTTCTCCGCTGTGCAATCCGGTTTCCGAGCTGGTCACGGGTGCACCTCAGCCACGCTCAAGGTACTAAACGATATCATAACCGCCATCGATAAGAGACATTACTGTGCAGCCGTATTCATTGACCTGGCCAAAGCCTTCGACTCTGTCAATCACCACATCCTTATCGGCAGACTGAACAGCCTTGGTTTCTCTAATGATTGCCTCGCCTGGTTCACCAACTACTTTGCCGACAGAGTTCAGTGTGTTAAATCGGTGGGCCTGTTGTCCGGGCCTCTGGCAGTCTCTATGGGGGTGCCACAGGGTTCAATTCTTGGGCCGACTCTCTTCTCTGTATACATCAATGATGTCGCTCTTGCTGCTGGTGATTCTCTGATCCACCTCTATGCAGACGACACCATTCTGTATACTTCTGGCCCTTCTTTGGACACTGTGTTAACTAACCTCCAAACGAGCTTCAATGCCATTCAGCACTCCTTCCGTGGCCTCCAACTGCTCTTAAACGCTAGTAAAACCAAATGCATGCTTTTCAACCGTTCGCTGCCTGCATCCGCCCGCCCGATTAGGATCACTACCCTGGACGGCTCTGACCTAGAATACGTGGACAACTACAAATACCTAGGTGTCTGGCTAGACTGTAAACTCTCCTTCCAGACTCACATTAAACATCTCCAATCCAAAATTAAATCTAGAATCGGCTTTCTATTTCGCAACAAAGCCTCCTTCACTCATGCTGCCAAACTTGCACTAGTAAAACTGACTATCCTGCCGATCCTCGACTTCGGCAATGTCATCTACAAAATAACCTCCAACACTCTACTCAGCAAACTGGATGCAATCTATCACAGTGCCATCCGCTTTGTCACCAAAGCCCCATATACTACCCACCACTGCGACCTGTATGCTCTAGTCGGCTGGCCCTCGCTACACACTCGCCGCCAGACCCACTGGCTCCAGGTCATCTACAAGTCCCTGCTAGGTAAAGCCCGCCTTATCTCAGCTCGCTGGTAACCATAGCAGCACCCACCCGTAGCACTCGCTCCAGCAGGTATATCTCACTGGCCACCCCCAAAGCCAATTCCTCTTTTGGCCGCATTTCCTTCCAGTTCTCTGCTGCCAATGACTGGAACGAACTACACAAATCGTTGAAACTGGAGACACTTATCTCCCTCACTAGTTTCAAGCACCAGCTGTCAGAGCAGCTCACAGATCACTGCACCTGTACATAGCCCAACCAACTACCTCATCCCCTACCATAGTCATTTATTTATCTTGCTCCTTTGCACCCCAGTATTTTTACTTTGCACATTCATCTACTGCACATTTACCATTCCAGTGTTAAATTGCTATACTGTAATTACTTCGCCACCATGGCCTATTTATTGCCTTATGTTCCTTATCCTACCTCATTTGCACACATTGTATATAGATTTGTTTTTTTTTGACTGTATGTTTGTTTCACTCCATGTGTATCTCTGTGTTGTTGTATGTGTCGAACTGCTTTGCTTTATCTTGGCCAGGTCGCAGTTGTAAATGAGAACTTGTTCTCAACTAGCCTACCTGGTTAAATAAAGGTGAAATAAAATAAATAAAAAATAAAATAAAAATATCAAGGAGACCGAGAGGCTCTCTGTACACGTCATATCAAGGAGACCGAGAGGCTCTCTGTACACGTCATATCAAGGAGCCAGAGAGGCTCTCTGAACCCGTCATATCAAGGAGACCGTGAGGCTCTCTGAACCCATCATATCAAGGAGACAGAGAGGCTCTCTGAACACGTCATATCAAGGAGACCGAGAGGCTCTCTGTACACGTCATATCAAGGAGACCGAGAGGCTCTCTGAACACGTCATATCAAGGAGACAGAGAGGCTCTCTTAACCCGTCATATCAAGGAGACCGTGAGGCTCTCTGAACCCGTCATATCAAGGAGACCGTGAGGCTCTCTGAACACGTCATATCAAGGAGACCGTGAGGCTCTCTGAACCCGTCATATCAAGGAGACCGTGAGGCTCTCTGAACCCGTCATATCAAGGAGACCGAGAGGCTCTCTGAACCCATCATTTCAAGGAGACAGAGAGGCTCTCTGAACCCATCATATCAAGGAGACAGAGAGGCTCTCTGAACCCATCATATCAAGGAGACAGAGAGGCTCTCTGAACCCATCATATCAAGGATCTTTCATGTCTTTCTCACCTCATCCCAGGTGCCTGCGTCATCCGTCACTGTCCAGGTCACCGCGACACACAGACTTTTTAAAAATGTATTTAACCTTTAACTAGGCAAGTCAGTTAAGAACAAATTCTTATTTACAATGACGGCCTACTGGGGAACAGTGGGTTAACTGCCTTGTTCAGGGGCAGAGCGACAGATTGTTACCTTGTCAGCTCAGGGATTTGATCCAGCATCCTTTTGGTTACTAGTCCAACACTTTAACCACTAGGCTACCTGCCGCCCCCACATGCACCTACACACACACACAAGCACACACACACTGCCTGGGACACCAACACACAGGGGCCATGGCAGTAATTCAATTGGGAAATTCCTGGTAAGAAATCTATGTATCAGGACACCATGCAGGCAGGCTTGCGCCATCCAGTGTCTCCCCTGGCTGTCATTAGTCAAACGTTAGGCCTCAGGGGCTTTAACCTGTCATCCAACCCCCTCTAACCCACAGCAGGTCTCCAAGGGGTGATTTAGACCTGCGGGCATGGCTGGCCTGGGGGGTTGGGGGTCTATGAGGGATTGAGGATAAGGTTCGGCAGAGAGGGTGAGGAGCTGTGGGAATCTGGTGTACGGGGGTACAGAGGAGCCTGGACCTGTGGATGATTTAGATCCGGGAGCTGGGGGTAGGGAGGCTGGGGGTCGGTTGGAGGCCAGACATGTTCGATCCATGGGACGTCCTTCCTGGATCTTTTATGACAGCATGCAGGTTTCAACCATTTCACCCAGGCTTAAAACACTAAAGGGTGGAACGAGATCTTTCACGGAGCTGACTGATCAAAGTCTAAGAGAAGGTCTGGTGTAGTTTTATGGAGGTGAGGTGGCCAACCAAAGAGCAAGGTGTGCATCTCAAATGGCATGCTATTCCCTACATAGTACACTACTCTTGACCAGGGTCCTAGCTTCTGCTCAAAAGTAGTGCACTCTGTAGTGGATGGGGTGCCATTTGAGATGCATTCCAGAGATCAGAGAGGAGCAATTCACTTTTCCTCCAAACACATTGGGCCCCTTTCCTGGTGAATGACCAGAACTAATTGGGAATATTCAGTTAGGCTTGAAGGTCCGTTAGGGATGTTTTAGGTTGAAACCCAAATGGAACGCTGTTCCCTATATAGTGCACTACTTTACAGGGCCCATAAGGCCTTGGGTGAACGTAGTCCACTAATGTACAGTAGGGAACAGGCTGCCATTTGGGTTGCAGGCTTTGAATGGTTAGGGTCATCTTAAAGAGAGGGTGATATATAGTTAAAGAGAGGGTGATAGATGGTTAAAGAGAGGGTGATATATAGTTAAAGAGAGGGTGATATATGGTTTAAGAGAGGGTGATATATGGTTAAAGACAGGGTGATATATGGTTAAAGACAGGGTGATATATGGTTAAAGACAGGGTGATATATGGTTAAAGAGAGGGTGATATATAGTTAAAGAGGGTGATATACGGTTAAAGAGAGGGTGATATATAGTTAAAGAGAGGGTGATATATGGTTAAAGAGAGGGTGATATATGGTTAAAGAGAGGGTGATATATAATTAAAGATATATGTATTTGACCCCCTCTCAATCAGGAAGATTTCTGGCTCCCAGGTGTCTTTTAAACAGGTAACGAGCTGAGATTAGGAGCACACTCTTAAAGGGAGTGCTCCTAATCTCAGCTTGTTACCTGTATAAAAGACACCTGTCCACAGAAGCAATCAATCAATCAGATTCCAAACTCTCCACCATGGCCAAGACCAAAGAGCTCTCCAAGGATGTCAGGGACAAGATTGTAGACCTACACAAGGCTGGAATGGGCTACAAGACCATCGCCAAGCAGCTTGGTGAGAAGGTGACAACAGTTGGTGCGATTATTCGCAAATGGAAGAAACACAAAATAACTGTCAATCTCCCTCAGCCTGGGGCTCCATGCAAGATCTCACCTCGTGGAGTTGCAATGATCATGAGAACGGTGAGGAATCAGCCCAGAACTACACGGGAGGATCTTGTCAATGATCTCAAGGCAGCTGGGAACATAGTCACCAAGAAAACAATTGGTAACACACTACGCCGCGAAGGACTGAAATCCTGCAGCGCCCGCAAGGTCCCCCTGCTCAAGAAAGCACATATACATGCCCGTCTGTAGTTTGCCAATGAACATCTGAATGTGATTCAGAGGACAACTGGGTGAAAGTGTTGTGGTCAGATGAGACCAAAATGGAGCTCTTTGGCATCAACTCAACCCGCCGTGTTTGGAGGAGGAGGAATGCTGCCTCTGACCCCAAGAACACCATCCCCACCGTCAAACATGGAGGTGGAAACATGTTTTTCTGCTAAGGGGACAGGACAACTTCACCGCATCAAAGGGACGATGGACGGGGCCATGTACCGTCAAATCTTGGGTGAGAACCTCCTTCCCTCAGCCAGGGCATTGAAAATGGGTCGTGGATGGGTATTCCAGCATGACAATTACCCAAAACACATGGCCAAGGCAACAAAGGAGTGGCTCAAGAAGAAGCACATTAAGGTCCTGGAGTGGCCTAGCCAGTCTCCAGACCTTAATCCCATAGAACATCTGTGGAGGGAGCTGAAGGTTCGAGTTGCCAAACGTCAGCCTCGAAACCTTAATGACTTGGAGAAGATCTGCAAAGAGGAGTGGGACAAAATCCCTCCTGAGATGTGTGCTAACCTGGTGGCCAACTACAAGAAACGTCTGACTTCTGTGATTGCCAACAAGGGTTTTGCCACCAAGTACTAAGTAATATTTTTCAGAGGGGTCAAATACTTATTTCCCTCATTAAAATGCAAATCAATTTATAACATTTTTCACGTGTTTTTCTGGATTTTTTGTTGTTGTTATTCTGTCTCTCACTGTTCAAATAAACCTGCCATTAAAATTATAGACTGATCATTTCTTTGTCAGTGGGCCTACGTACAAAATCAGCAGGGGATCAAATACTTTTTTCCCCTCACTGTAAATCAGGTTGTGATTCTAATGTCCTGAGCATATGATATTAGCTATGTTCTTAAACCATTATTAGTTGTTATATCATATTGACCACTCTAATGGATGCTAGTTTAAGTCATACTTCATGGTTAGAATCAGTGATGGAAAAAGTACCAAATTGTCATACTTGAGTAAAAGTAAAGATACTTTAATAGAAAAGTAAAAGTCAACCAGTAAAAAAACTACTTGAGTAAAAGACTAAAAGTATTTGGTTGAAAATATACTTAAGTATAAAAAGTAAATGTAACTGCTGAAATATACCTAAAGTACTAAAAGTAAAAGTCTAAATCATTTCAAATTCCTTATACTAAGCAAACCAGGTGGCATTGTTTTCTTTTTTTTTATTTGTATTTATGGATAGCCAGGGGCACACTCCAACATTTAGAC